>JAVJIF010017379.1:0-67466 GCA_038442645.1 Agave tequilana
TATATATATATATATATATGCGCGCCGCGCGCGTCTATATATGTGTGTGTGTAAGAATGTGAATATACAAAGTATTAGGATGTTGCTGAAAATAAATAAATTTTCATAATAAAATTCTGAAAAGAAATTAAAGGATGAGAGGAGGGGTTTGGAGGTGGCAGCATCATAAACGTTGGGTTGGGGCAACAACAGTTGGCAAATGGTGGAGGTGATTAGGAATTTGAGGGGGGGTTATTAAAGAAATTTAAAAAATGAAAACCTAAAAAATTATTTCTCTTCTTTCCCTTCTCTCAAATTAAACCTTCCTCTCTTTCAATCTTTCTCTTTCCCTCAAAATCTCTCTCCTATCTTTTTCCCTTTCCCTTTCCCTCTAAGAACGGTTCTCACGAATTCATGTGAGAACTTTCACGTGGGCCGTCGGATCTGATAGAGATCTAGTTTTATTTGATTTGATCTATCAAATCTGACGACCCACGTGAAAGTTCTCACAGAAATCCGTGAGAACCGTTCTTAGAGGATCAGCTCCCTATATATATATATATATATATATATATATATGGGCTTACTGTACCTCAGCCTGCAGGCTGAGAGAGTTTTCTCAGCCTGCGGGCGTGGCAACATCACCGCCCCACATCTGTAAAAAAATTTGGCGGACAAAATCCTGTAAAATCCCGCCCAATTTAATGCCAGTCACCTCAAAATTGTATTTTCCGAAAATACCCTCCCTCACAACCTTTTACCTTATTGTAAAAAAATTGTCTTCTAAAAAATTTACAGCTCTAAAACTTCAACCGGCGGTTCTGATCCAATTAGTTCTTTTCCTTCAAAAATTTGATCCGTTTTTTAAAAAACATATTTGCAACTGATGGCGCCTAAGAAATCATCCTTCGAAAAAGGTACTACAAAAATGATATTTTCAAAAATTTTTAGGGTTTGTGTATTTTAATAGTTTTAAATTTTTTCAAGAATTATTTCTGAAGTCGCATGTTTTTTTAATTTTTTTTTAAATATTGGAACCATGGTCGCAATTAAGAAAGAGATTTTCAAACTTTAGACGATAAAGGTCCTATTTTTTGAAAGTTTTTATTATTTACTTCTATTTTTACTGTGTCGCAGTTCAGATCTGTGCGACTTTGGAATTTTTTTTTTTAACCTTTCCTTGTAGACGAATGCGACGTAGGTCGCAGTATATGAAACTTACTTTTTTTTTCTTACATACTGACGACATGGGGTCGCAGTTGTTTAAATAAGAGTTGTAGTCTCAAGTCTTCACCAAGGTCGCAGTTTATTTTAAATAATATGTTTTTATCAAACTTGTGTCGCAGTTGTTTCTGTTTGAACTGTAGTCTTATGCGACCTTGGTCGTAGTGTTGACCTGGGTCGCAGTTGTTCTGATTGCACTGTAGTCTTATGCGACCTTGGTCGCAGTACATGTAGTGCGACCCTAGATTGCAGTGTAGTCCGGGTTCTAGTTGTTTTTTTTTTCAATGCATGACTGCGACCGAGGTCGCAGTTTATTAAAAACAAATATGCTTTTTATTCCCTTATAATTTTTAAATAATCATTGGTTTAAAGTGTTTAATTTTCTTCCTACGTAGGTAAACAACAGATACAGGTTCGTCCTCTGAGATCAAGCATAAAACCAATGTGCCAGTTAATGAAGAAATTTAAGAAGTACATACAGGCTAATTTCGTAGAGGCGATGAAGAATACCCCATTTGGCCTAATCTTCATGGCGTTCTACAATGAAGAATTTGGGACTGAAAAGGCTCTAAAATCAAACGTTGCCGTACTGCGTATTTTAGACCAGTATGACAGGAATAAAAAGACCTTTACAATTGGGGGCAAAGAGATTGAGTTAACAGTGGAGGATGTTGCCCTAACTTTTGGTCTACCTGTCAATGGGGCAGATTTTGTGATGAATAAGACATGTACGATAAAAGATAGAGGGGTTATAAAATATATTTCCCCAATATAAAGAAGATCACAAAAGTATCTATTGAAGATGCTTTGGATCATCTTCTTGTCAAGAGAAGGAAGAGGGATATATTAGATGTGACACCGGATGAACAATCTGAGCAGCAATTGTCTATAAATGAAATTATAAGAGACATAAATAGACTTGCAGCTCAAGACTTTACCACATTAGTCATCCTATACATGTCGGCCACTCTTTTTCTTCTCTGGCAGTAAATGCACGGTGCCGTGGTATATTGTGGAACAGATTGCCAATATGCAACTGATGAGGACAATATGTTGGGCAAAAGCTGTTTGGCAATTCCTCATTGACTCAATGGACATCTTCAGGCAAACCACGTACGAGCTGCAAGGATGCTCCGTGCAAATTATTGTAAGTAGAAATCTCAAATTTGGCCAACATTGTATGAAATTTACCCATAAATTGAGAAAATTTATGGAAACTAATTTAATTTTTCATTTTTGCAGTATTGGCTGTGTGAGAGGGCACCTATTTTTGAGCAGAGGTCTGATTTGGAGGAAAAAACCTCACGCGCAGTAAGATGGGACCTCCAAAATATTAGCAGATCTCTACTTAAAGTTGATCTAAAAAAGATTGACCGCAATATTATAAGTTAAACTTCTTTTATGTGTAGTACAATAAAATGCGACCATAGTCGCAGTATTGAGCTGCACCTTTCACAGTTCGTTTTCTGCCTGACAAATAATGTGCGACCATGGTCGCATTCTCTTGAAAATACCCTTTTCAACAGAATTGCGACCATGGTCGCAGTGTTGAGCTGCATGTCTTGGCAGATAATTTGTGTACGACAAACATACTGCGACCATGGTCGCATTCTTATCCAAAATATTTCATAAATAAACTGCGACCATAGTCGCAGTATCATTATTTCATTGTTTTATTTTAGCTTACCTTTTTCTGTTTATTTTCAGATTTTGAGTCGAATGACCAACATCTCTAATGCTGAAAAAAATATGGTTGGCCTTCCTGTTGAAGGGGAAGAGGAGGAGGAAGAAGAAGTAGCAGAAGATGAAGGTGAAGATGAAGAAAAAAGAAGAAGAAGAAGGTGAAAGTGAAGGAGATGAAGGAGGCAATACATATAATGAAGCTGACATCCTGGCGGAAAAGGAGGCAGAACCGGCTGAAACGAGTGAGCAAGAACCAATTTTTGAAGGTTATTTGCCACCTCCACCGGATGTTCAAGCAGAAGAAATAAAACATTTGAGGTCTGAAAATCAGCACTTGAGAGATTATGTTTCTCATCTTGAAAAAAGATTGAAAATATGGAGACTGAGAAAAGACTCAAGGCTGAATTAAAATTAAAAAAGAGAGAAAAAAGAGAGAAGAAAAATCAAAAAAGACAGCAGAGGAAATTAAAGGTTAAAGAAGAGGAAGAAGAAGAGCTGCTGAGAGCAGCCGCTGCTGCAAGAAGGAGAAGGAGAAGAAGAGGGAAGAAGAGAAGGAAAGGAGAACAGGAGGAGAGAAGTGGAGGAGAAGGTGAAGGAGAATAGAAGAAGGGAGAGGAGGAGAATGAAAGGAGGAAGAGGGAAGAGGAAGAGAAAGAGAAGGAGAAGAGAGGGAGAAGAGAAGGAAAAGGAGAACAGGAGGAGAGAAGTGGAGGAGAAGGAGAAGGAGAATAGAAGAAGGGAAGAGGAGGAGAATGAAAGGAGAATGAGGGAAGAAGAGGAGAAGGAGAAGAAGAGGAGGGAAAAAGAGGAGCAGGAGAAGGAGAAGAGGAGGAGGGAAGAGGAGGGGCAGGAGAGGAGGAGGAGGGAAAGGAAGAGAATGAGAAGAAGAGGAGGAAGGCGCAGATGGAGAACAAAAGAATGAAGGAGCAGATGGAGAAGCAGGCTGAAGAGGAAAGAAGAAAAAATTGGAAGAGGATAAAATAATGGGTTCTGAATCTATTTTAAATTTTTATGGGGAAGATATGCAAAAATTTTCTGTGGATATAAGTCAAATGATTCAAGAACCCCAAAAAGATAGTGCTTCTGAAAAAAAAATTTAAGAACATACTCCGCCTCAGAAGCAATCCTCAAAAGAAGCTGTTTTGGAAACCTCTTAAGGAACAATAGAGAGGGGAGTCAAAGAACGCAAGCGCGCTGAAAGACATCGCGATGACTCCGACTTTGTTTATCCAAAACAGAAGAAGAAAAAAAAAATGAAAATCCTCTTCCACAGCCTGCGGCTGCGAGTTCTACCGTTGGTTTAGGCCACAAAGAGATTTCCTCTACTGAGCTAAAATCGAGAGAATTGACCGAAACCACATCATACAGAATTCTGCAGCCCCATCAACAAGCTCTTATTAAAAATTTCTTCGACAAGTCCTACTCTGAGTAAGTTAATTCATATCAAAAATTTTCTGTTATACCTTTATATAAGAACAATTAAATTACTAACTTTGTTTTGAATATCTTGCAGTTCTACTGCGTATCAGGATACCGATAATGCAATCATCATTTCAAGGAATGACATTGAGGACCTGATGCTCAGTAGAGACTTAGATGCAAATATAATTCATTTCTACATGCAGCATCTTGAGAAAAGAGAAAGATTAAAAAGCATATTCTTCCGAAGCGAAGCTTGGTAAAAATCTACTTTCTCCTTTACGGTTTAATGTAATATCAACTCTGGAATAGATTACTAATATTCTCTATCTCTGTGTAGGCATAAATCATGTACTGCGACTAAGGTCGCAGTGTATAATTAAAATGTACTGCTATTAACACATGTACTGCGACTAAGGTCGCAATTTATAATTAAAATGTATTGCTACTAACTCAGGTACTGTGACAAATGTAACAGCTGCGACCTGCGACCAAGGTCGGAGCTGCGACCTGCGACCAAGGTCGGAGCTGCGACCAAGGTCGCAGTTTATAATTAAAATGTACTGCTACTAACTCATGTACTGCGACTAAATAATATACTGCGACTAAGTTCGCAGCTGCGACTAAGGTAATTAAAATATATTGCGACTAAGTCATGTTCTCTATCACTGTGTAGGCATGTACTTCGACTAAGGTCGTAGTTTTAAAATATGATAGTAAGAAACGCTGCGACCTTGATCGCAGTGTCTTGTCTTGACTTAATGACTCCTAATTTTAATTAATTTTTTGTTATATTTTAAATTCATTTTGTATTTGATTTAAATTTTTTTCATGTCCGCAGCACGGTGTTGTAAATAAAATAGAAGATCTGGAAGGTCATTTCATCAAGCAGAAGCTGTTGAAAAACTGGACAGCTGACGTGCAGTACATGTTCTTCCCGATCAATCACAAACATAGTGCCGACGAGCCGGGGTTTCACTGGACCTTACTGGTATTCGATTGCTCCACAGAAGAGTGGAAATTTTTTACAACTCTTTGGTCCCAGCTGACAAAAAAGGTAGTATAACAAAGCTTTACCAAAGAGATGCAAGAATAATGGTGAGTTGAAATTTAATATTTTGATTACTGAAAACTTGCAATTAATTTGATTAATACTAATTTTTGTTCCTATTGACATTGCAGAAAGAAAGATTATTAGAGATTTTTGAGATTCATTCCAAAAAATTAATGAGAAAAATTAAAATAAAATATGCAAAATGCCCCCAACAAGCAAACAGGTATATAAATTTTTGACATCTAATTTCATTTCATATTTTCTACTTTTTTTTAGTACAAAATCTAATTTCATTTAATGATTGCTCTACGGAAATTTCAGTGTTGATTGCGCTATATATGTATGCAAGTACATGGAAAGTATAGCGTCTGGCTATCATCTATCAGCTGTTGATGCTGTTACGGTTGCTGGTGTACAGAAACTAAGAAGTGAGCTTGCATACATGATACTTGCAGATGTAGAGAAGAGTTGGGATGAAGAAACAGACATTATACGACATACGACATATGAAGACTGATAGTTGACAAATTATTGATATATCACAATTTTTTTTATAAATGTAAAAAATATTTCAAGTGCAATTCATTGCATAATTTTTTTGTTGTATTGATTTAATTTATACACATTTATATACATTTATTTATTATAAGTTCCATTGATTATTTACCGTCTTCATTTGTTACAACTTGGCTTTTACTATTGCGTACTGATGTTAGAAACAAACATGCTTTCAGTAATTGTGTTAATCAACAACAACACTGCGACCTTCGTCGCTATGCGTGTTAATATAAAGGAAACACCTACCTAACGTACAGCGACTTAAGTCTTCACCATCTCAAAATTTTAAAAAGAAGGTTGCGACTTTGGACGCAGTTGATAGCCGCAGCCTTAGTAAAATACAATGCGACTTTGGTCGCAGTTGATGGCGGCAATATTTTAATCAACAATAACACTGCGACCTTGGTTGCTATGTGTGTTAATATTAAGGAAACACATACCTAACGTACTGCGACTTAAGTCTTCACCATCTCAAAATTTTAAAAGAAGGTTGCGACAGTTGATAGCCGCAGCCTTAGTAAAATACAATGCGACTTTGGTCACAGTTGATGGCGGCAATGTTTTAATCAACAACAACACTGCGACCTTGGTCGCTATGCGTGTTAATATAAAGGAAACACCTACCTAACGTACTGCGACCTAAGTCGCAGTACATGTAGTGCGACCCTAGATTGCAGTTGCTGGCCATCTTTATCAATAACAACACTGCGACCTTGGTTGCAATTAACCATGTACACTGCGACCAAAGTCTCTGACTACATTATGTACAAAAAAATTAAACTATAAAGTAGAATTTTGTAGCATTAAAACTTTAAAGTATAAGTACATACAAAAATAATACAGTAGAAATCAAAGAATGATAATAAATCTGATTATAATTACACGCCAGTGTCAGAATGCGACTTAATCTCTCTACACTGTGCGACCCTGGTCGCACTTCATAAAAAATTGAAGTCTTTGGTCCTTCGAGATGGAGGCAACCCAACCTACTTCTTCTGCCAATAAAAAAAATAAATAGTAAGAATTTTAAAGTTTAATCGTTTTAAAAAAATTATTAACAGGTTTAATGTATTATACCATTAACGGACAACCAGTCCTGTAATGGCCCAGCTCTTGGCAGTTACCACATCTTCGATGCTTAACTTCCTTCTGATATATAGAATCTTCAAACCAGACTTAAGCCTGGATGCAGCTCTAGGTCTCCCCTTGGTTGGTACAGGACCAATTGGATCACGTATATTCAATTCTTCACCATCTCGCAATATGACAACGGATCCACTGGAACCAACGACAGTCTTAGGATGTGATGAATGATCATTTCCTGACATTGCTCTGCATTCTCTAGTTGTA
This sequence comes from Agave tequilana, assembly GCA_038442645.1. NCBI lineage: Eukaryota > Viridiplantae > Streptophyta > Magnoliopsida > Asparagales > Asparagaceae > Agave > Agave tequilana. Next base: position 7,268 of record JAVJIF010017379.1, read on the forward strand.
TTTTGGGCAAAACTTTCCAAAACTCCCTCCAACGTTGAAATATTTTCATCAGAATCAACGACCATGTCCAGAATTGCATTAAATTTTGAACGAACTGTCCACAATCTAGCCGTCCGTGGAGTGCCTTGACTGGGAAAAGGCCTCATGCCATTTTCAAATTCAACGTTTTTGTAACGAGCATCCAACCTCCATCTCTGAAGTATATATGATTCCGGTATATGTGTAACGTGATTGCGCCACAAAATACACAGAATATGTCTACATAGGATACCATCTGTTTCAAATAACGAGCAACTGCAAGAAACATGAAGTTCCTCTTGCTTATCATAACTGACCTTTTCCCAACTGTCTTTTGATTCTGAAAAATTACCAACCAAATATGTTGATCCAGGTTTGTCATGTTTCACCTCTTCTGAAAACAGTGTCATTACAACTGCCCATTCCTTTTGGAACAATTGAAAAATCTTCGGTGTACACAACTTCGAAACCTGTATCTCATATGGATTGGATGTACAATTTGGCACAGAATTCAAACCTCTAAAATCTTGAAGAGATTCAGATGCACGACGGGAAGCAACGGCTTTATCATATTGGTGAACAAATTCCACTAGTTTAGTGTTTGAGTTAACAAAACCATCAAAGAAGGAATTAATACTCTCGGACCTCTGACTGGTTGTCATTCCAGCACAGAAAACATCCTTGAGATATGCATTAACCCAATGTCCACGAAGCCTGTACATCTTCATCAACCAACTGTCATCTTCTTCTTCTAACTGATATTTTTCACTCATCAGACGCCATCGTTCCTCACAAGTGCTTATATCGCGGGAGGTGTACCAAGCATGGAAATCGGAGACCATATCTTCTCCATACTTGTTAGCCATTGGGATTTGTTGCTCGGCAATATGTTTCCGTACATGCCAGAAACAGTAACGGTGCCGAGACGTCGGGAAAACGATCTTGATGGCCTCACTAATCTGCGCATCCTGATCAGTAATAATCAGCTTCGGTTCAACTCCATGCATGCACTTGAGCCATTTTTGAAATAACCAAACAAAAGTATCCCTCTGCTCATCAGCAAGCATTGCACAGCCGAATAAAATTGACTGCCGGTGATGATTTACTCCAGTGAATGGAGCAAATGGCAAGCTCAAGTTATTAGTTCTGTATGTGGTGTCAAAAATGATCACATCACAGAAGCTCAGATACGAGGAAATAGCTCTTCCATCAGCCCAAAAAATGCTTCTAAGTGTGCCCGCGTTATCAACTTCACTTGAAAAGAAGAATTCTGGATCGGTCTCGGCTTTCTCTTGAAAATATTTGATAATAGCAGTAAACTCATAACCGCAGTTATTTCTACTTTGACGAGTGAAATCAATAACTTGTTGAGGGCGCACTTCTTCACAGCCTTCTCCCTGGCTCATTGCATTAACAACGCGGGAAATATTGAAGGCCGCATTCCAACATCAACCAGATTGCTCATAATGCTTCTGCTAATTGTTGAACGATGAGTCTGGTGAGAGTAATGGTGATGTACCTTATCCGGGCTAGACAATTCATGTGAATGAGTATCAACAAATTTTGTGATAACCCAATATCGAGTTGAGTCCAAAAATAAACGAAGACGGATATGCATCTCAGCAGGACAAGCTACTCTAGTGTTAACTCGACGATGCACTGTAAGCCCCTTTTATCTTTTGTCACACAACTTCTTCAGACCTTGTTGCAGCAAAATTTTCTGCAAATAATCTCATGAGGAGGCTTCCGTGACTTATTTGTACCTTTTCTTCTCACGCTAAAACCTCTATTCCTTGCAAAACAATTGTAAAAATTGTATGCTTCCATATGCGATAGGAACTGTTTCCCTATAAACTTATCTGAGCTTCCAGACATTTCTGCATGTGCATTCATATCCTACAAAAAGAATTTACACGAATTAAATGAATATAAATATTTATTAGATATCACTGTATTCTAAAATATAAGTTATATAAATGCGACCAAGGTCGCATAAGAGATGAAAACAATTTACTTCTTATCAGCTGTTGCGACCAAGGTCGCAGTTATCCGTATGAGAAGAAATCTATATTACTTCTTACTAAAGACTGCGACCTAAGTCGCAGTAAATAAAAATAAGATTTCACATACGACATGAAATCTATAATACTCCTTATTGAAGACTGCGACCTAAGTCGCAGTAATCAGTATGTGAATAAATCTATATTATTCCTTACTAAAGACTGCGATCTAAGTCGCAGTTATCCGCATGTGAAGAAATCTATATTACTCCTTACTAAAGACTATGACCTAAGTCGCAGTTATCCGTATGTGAAGAAATATATATTACTCCTTACTAAAGACTGCGACCTAAGACGCATACCCTAGAAAAAAAGAATTCACAGCCGGAGATTATTTTCAAATAAGATTGCGACCGAATATTAAAACGGTCGCAGTACCTCATAGTCTAAAGATAAAACATTAAATATTTAAGAAATTGTTTTTAAAATATATATAAACAATTAAAACCTGTTGATCGGCATGCAGAGATGTCAACCCTTCAAAATTTTCAATATTCTGAGAGAAAGTAGAACCAGATGCAATATCTTCCATATTAAGATCGCCGGTATACTGCTCAGACGTCGACATTAAATATTTTGCAGAAAAAAATTGATCTGAAAAGATTTTATATTTTCAGAAAAAAGTTTATCACAGACTGAAAAGGTGAAACTAGATCTTTCAAAAAGAGGTCAGGAAATAGGGTGAAAAGTAATTTATATAGAATATCCTATAAAGAGCGGCAAAAAAAGGGGGGAAAATAATAATAAACAATAAGGAAGGGAACCAAAAAGAGTTGCTTTTCATAAGGGGTATTTGGTAATTTAACAGTCACCTAAAAGCGTGCCGCGAGTCAGTGAGGTGACAATTTGAGCCACGTTACCGCAGGCTGAGAGAGTACTCTCAGCCCGCGGGCTGATATACATTTTTCTCATATATATATATATATATATATATATATATATATATATATATATATATATATATATATATATATATATATATGAGAAAAATGTATATCAGCCTGCGGGCTGAGAGTACTCTCTCAGCCTGCGGTGAAGTGCCTCAATTTGTCACTTCACTGACTTGCGGCACGCTTTTAGGAAGAAATTAAATTACCAAATATCCCTTATGAAAAGCAACTCTTTCGGTAACCTTCCTTATTGTTTATTATTATTTTCCCCTTTTTTTTGCCGCTCTTTATAGGTTTTAGGTTATTCTATATGAATTACTTTTCCCCTATTTCCTTACCTCTTTTTGAAAGATCTAGTTTCTCCTTTTCAGCCTGCGATAAACTTTTTTCTGAAAATATAAAATCTTTTCAGATCAATTTTTTCTCCAAAATATTTAATGTCGACGTCTGAGCAGTCTACTGGCGATCTAAATATGGAAGATATTGCATCTGGTTCTACTTTCTCTCAGAATATTGAAAATCTTGAAGGGTTGACATCTTTGCATGCCGATCAACAGGTTTTAATTGTTTCATTTTTTTTAAAAACAATTTCTTAAATATTGAATTTTTCTCTTTAAGTTTATGAGGTACTGCGACCTATAACAAATGATTTAAAGTTTCAGAAATGCGACCGTTTTAATATTCGGTCGCAATCTTATTTGAAAATAATCTCCGGTTGTGAAATCTTTTTTTTTGGGTATGCGTCTTAGGTCGCAGTCTTTTGTAAGGAGTAATATAGCTTTCTTCACATACGGCAGTCTTTGGTAAGGAGTAATATAGATTTCTTCACATATGGATAACTGCGACTTAAGTCGCAGTCTTTAGTAAGGAGTAGTATAGATTTCTTCACATACGGATAACTGCGACTTAGGTCGCAATCTTCATTAAAGGAATATTATAGATTTCATGTCGTATGTGAAATCTTATTTTTATTTACTGCGACTTAGGTCGCAGTCTTTAGTAAGAAGTAATATAGATTTCTTCTCATACGGATAACTGCGACCAAGGTCGCAGTATTTGATAAGAAGTAATATAGTTTTCATTTCTTATGCGACCTTGGTCGCATTTATATAACTTATATTTTATAATACAGTGATATCTAAAAAATATTTATATTCATTTAATTTGTGTAATTGTTTTTTGTAGGATATGAATGCACATGGAGAAATGTCTGGAAGCTCAGATAAGTTTATAGGGAAACAGTTCCAGTCGGATATGGAAGCATACAATTTCTACAATTGTTTTGCAAGGAATAGAGGTTTTAGCGTGAGAAGAAGAGGTACAGATAAGTCACGGAAGCCTCCTTATGAGATTATTTGCAGAAAATTTTGATGCAACAAGGAAGGTCTGAAGAAGTTGTGTGACAAAAGACAAGAGGGGCTTACAGTACATCGTCGAGTTAACACTAGAGTAGCTTGTCCTGCTGAGATGCATATCCGTCTTCGTTTTTTTTTTGGACAAAAGACATTGAGTTATCACAAAATTTGTTGATACTCATTCACATGAATTGTCAAGCCCGGATAAGGTACATCACCATTACTCTCACCAGAATCATCGTTCAAAAATTAGCAGAAGCATTATGAGCAATCTGGTTGATGTTGGAATGCGACCTTCAAATATTTCCTGCATTGTTAATGTAATGAGCCAGGGAGAAGGCTGTGAAGAAGTGAGCCCTCAACAAGTTATTAATTTCACTCGTCAACGTAGAAATAACTGCGGTTACCAGTTTATTGCTATTATCAAATATTTTCAAGAGAAAGCCGCGACCGATCCAGAATTCTTCTTTTCAAGTGAAGTCGATAACGCGGGCACACTTAGAAGCATTTTTTGGGCTGATGGAAGAGCTATTTCGTCGTATCTGAGGTTCTGTGATGTGATCGTTTTTGACACAACATACAGGACTAATCACTTGAGCTTACCATTTGCTCCATTCACTGGAGTAAATCATCACCGGCAGTCAATTTTGTTCGGCTGTGCATTGCTTGCTGATGAGCAGAGAGATACTTTTGTTTGGTTATTCCAAAAATGGCTCAAGTGCATGCATGGAGTTGAACCGAAGCTGATTATTACTGATCAGGATGCGCAGATTGGTGACGCCATCAAGATTGTTTTTTCAACTTCTCGGCACCGTTACTGTTTCTGGCATGTGCGGAAACATATTGCCGAGCAACAAATCCCAATGGCAAACAAGTATGGAGAAGATATGGTCTCCGATTTTCATGCTTGGTACACCTCCCGTGATATAAGCACTTGTGAGGAACGATGGCGTATGATGAATGAAAAATATCAGTTAGAAGAAGAAGATGACAGTTGGTTGATGAAGATGTACAGGCTGCGTGGACATTGGTTTAATGCATATCTCAAGGATGTTTTCTGTGCTGGAATGACAACCAGTCAGAGGTCCGAGAGTATTAATTTCTTCTTTGATGGTTTTGTTAACTCAAACACTAAACTAGTGGAATTTGTTCACCAATATGATAAAGATGTTGCTTCCCGTCGTACATCTGAATCTCTTCAAGATTTTAGGGGTTTGAATTCTGTGCCCAATTGTACATCCAATCCATATGAGATTCAGGTTTCGAAGTTGTATACACCGAAGATTTTTCAGTTGTTCCATAAGGAATGGGAAGTTGTAATGACACTATTTTCAGAAGAGGTGGAACATGACAAACCTGGATCAATATATTTGGTTGGTAATTTTTCAGAATCAAAAGACAACTGGAAAAAGGTCAGTTATGATAAGCGCGAGGAACTTCATGTTTCTTGTAGTTGCTCGTTATTTGAAACAGAGGGTATCCTATGCCGACATATTCTGTGTATTTTGTGGCGCAATCACGTTACACATATACCGGAATCATATATACTTCAGAGATGGAGGTTGGATGCTCGTTACAAAAATGTTGCAATTGAAAATGGCATGAATCCTTTTCCCAGTCAGGGCACTCTACGGTCGGCTAGATTTTGGACAATTCGTTCAAAATTTAATGCAATTCTTGAGATGGTCGCTGATTCTGATATCCATCTTTCAAAGTTGGAGGCAGTTTTGGAAAGTTTTCCTAAGATACCACTAGAGAATACAGAGCCATGTTAGGAAATGATCATTCATCACAGCCTAAAACTGCGATTGGTTCCAGTGGATCCGTTGTCGTATTGCGAGATGGTGAAGAATTGAATATACGTGATCCAATTGGTCCTGTGCCAACCAAGGAGAGGCCTAGAACTGCATCCAGGCTTAAGTCTGGTTTTGAAGATTCTATATATCAGAAAGAAGTTAAGCATCGAAGATGTGGTAATTGCCAAGAGCTGGGCCATTACAGGACTGGTTGTCCGCTACTGGTATTACATTAAACCTGTTAATCATTTTTTTAATACCGATTAATCTTTAAAATTCTTACTATTTATTTTTTTATTGGCAGAAGAAGTAGGTTTGGGTTGCCTCCATCTCGAAGGAACAAAGACTTCAATTTTTTATGAAGTGCGACCATGGTCGCACAGTGTATAGAGATTAAGTCGCAGTCTGCCACTAGCGTGTCATTATAATCAGATTTATTATCATTCTTTGATTTCTACTGTATTATTTTTGTATGTAGTTATACTTTAAAGTTTTACTGATACAAAATTCTACTCTATAGTTTAATTTTTTTGTATATAATGTAGTCAGAGTCTTTGGTCGCAGCGTACATTTAAAGTACGACGTTAGTCAGAGACTTTGGTCGCAGTATACATGGTTAATTGCGACCAAGGTCGCAGTGTTGTTATTGATAAAGATGGCCAGCAATTGCAATCTAGGGTCGCATTATATGGACTGCGACTAAGGTCGCAGCAGGTTAGTTAGGTGTTTCCTTTATATTAACATGCATAGCGACCAAGGTCGCAGTGTTGTTTTTTATTAAGACTCCCGCCAGCAATTCTGACAAAGGTCGCAGTTTTGTTGTTTTATTAAGACTGCTGCCAGCAACTACGACCAAAGTCGCAACCTTCATTTTAAAATTTACTTTTCGGGTGAAATAATTTAATTATTAACTGCGACCTTGGTCGCAGTATATTCGTTTAGCGTAAAATAGTTAAAATGAAGATTTGTAACAATTGTATAGCATTTTCTACCTAATCCCTTGGACCACGTGAATATCTCCAAAATTTATTTTCTAACTTTTCCCAAAAAATTGTATACTTCCTAGGTGACTATTCAGTTATCCAAAACAGTTTAAAAGATAATACACTATAACTTTAAATTACTTTGAACTGTAAAACAGTTCATTATTGCGATCGTAGTCGCATTGGGAACTGATAAATGATTAAGTAACTGCGACCATTAATGCTATCTCGATTAAAGTATCGCCGCACAAGGAAACGCTGTATCTCAAACAGGTCAATACTGCGACTTTGGTGGCAATACAATTACTGAACGCATGTTTGTTTCTAACATCAGTACGCAATAGTAAATTCCAAGTTGTAACAAATGTAGAATGGAAATAATCAATGTAACTTATTATAAATAAATCTATAGAAATGTTTATAAATTAAATCAATAAAACAAAAAAATTATGCAATGAATTGCAATTGCAATTATTTTTACATTTTTAAAATAAAAAATTGTTCTATACCAATAAATTGTCAACTGTTAATCATTAAATACTGTCCTTCGTATAATTTCTGTTTTTTCATCCCAACTCTTCTCTCTATCTGCAAGTATCATGTATGCAAGCTCACTTCTTAGTCTCTGTACATCAGCATCCGTAACATCATCAACAGCTGATGGACTACCAGACGCTATGCTTTCCATGTACTTGCATACATATACACCGCAATCAACACTGAAAATTCCACAGAGTAATCATTAAATGAAATTAGATTTCAAAAAATTATATATGAAAGGTAGAAAATATGAAAGGTAAGGAGATGTCAAAAAATTATATACCTGTTTGTTTGTTGGGGGCATCTTCTGTATTTTATATTTATTTTTCTCATTAATTTATTGAAATCAATCTGAAAAATCTTTATTAATCTTTCTTTCTGCAATGTCAATAGAAATAAAAATTAGTATTAATAAAATTAAATGCCAGTTTTCAGTAATCGAAATATTAAATTTCAACTCACCATTGTTTTTGCATCTTTTTGGTAAAGATGTAATATACTACTTTTTTTGTCAGCTGGAACCAAAGAGTTGTAAAAAATCCACTCTTGTGTGTCGGCATCAAATACCAACAAGGTCCAGTGAAATCCGGGTTCGTCGGCACTATGTTTGTGATTGATCGGGAAGAACATGTACTGCACATCAGCTGTCCAGTTTTTCAACAGCTTCTGCTTGATGAAATGATCTTCCAAATCTTCACTTTTATTTACAACACCGTGCTGCGGACAAGAAGAAAAAAATAAATAAAATACAAAATGAATTTAAAATATAAGAAAAAATTAATTAAAATAAGAAGTCATTAAGTCAAGACAAGACACTGCGATCAAGGTCGCAGCGTTTCTTATTAGCATATTTTTTAAATGCGGCCTTAGTCGCAGTACATGAGTTAGTCGCAATACATCTTAATTATAAACTGTGACCTTAGTCGCAGTACATGAGATAGTACGACCTTAGTCGCAGCTGCGACCATAGTCACAGTACATGCCTACACAGAGAGAACATGAGTTAGTCGCAATACATTTTAATTATAAACTGCGACCTTAGTCGCAGTACATGAGTTAGTAGCAGTATATTTAAATTAGAAACTGCGACCATAGTTGCAGCTGCGACCATAGTCGCAGTACATGCCTACACAGAGAGAACATGAGTTTGTCGCAATACATTTTAATTATAAACTGCGACCTAAGTCGCAGTACATGCCTACACAGATAGAGAACATGAGTTAAGTCGCAATACATTTTAATTATAAACTGCGACTTTAGTCGCAGTACAATAGTTAGTAGCAGTACATTTTAATTATAAACTGCGACCTTAGTCGCAGCTGCGACCTTAGTCGCAGTACACGCCTACACAGAGATAGAGAATATAAGTAATCTGTTCCACAATTGATATTACAGTAAACCGTAAAGGAGAAAGTAGATTTTTACCCAATCTTCGCTCCTGAAGAATATGCTTTTTAGTCCTTTTCCCTTCTCTAGATGCTGCATGTAAAAATGAATTATATTTGCATCTAAGTCTCTACTGAATATCAGGTCCTCAATGTCATTCCTTGTAATAATGATTCCGTTGTTGGTATCCTGATACGCAGTAGAGCTGCAAGATATTCAAAACAAAGTTAGTAATTTAAATGTTCTTATATAAAGGTATAACAGATTTTTTGGTATGAATTAACTTACTCAGAGAAGGACTTGTCGAAGAAATTTTTTATAAGAGCTTGTTGATGGGGCTGCAGAATTCTGTATGCTCTGGTTTCGGTCAATTCTCTCGATTTTGGCTCAGTAGAGGAAATCTCTTTGTCGCCGAAACCAGCGGCAGAACTCACAGCCGCAGGCTGTGGAAGAGGATGTTCCTTTTTTTTCTTCTTCTGTTTTGGATATACGAAGTCGGAGTCATCGCGATCTCTTTCAGCGCGCTTGCGTTCTTTGACTCCCCTTTCAATAGTTCCTTTAGAGTATTCCAAAACAGTTTCTTTTGAGGATTGCTTCTGAGACAGAGTATGTTCTTGAATTTCTTCTTCAGAAGCTCTATCTCTTTGAATTTCTTGAGTCATTTAAGTTATATTCAGAGAAAAACTTGGCATATCTTCTCCAGTAATATTTAAAATAGACTCAGAACCCATGATTTTATCCTCTTCCAGTTTTTTCTTCTTCTCCTCTTCAGCCTGCTTCTCCATCTGTTCCTTCATTCTTTTGTGCTCCTTTTCCTCTTCAACCTTCCTTCTAATTTCCTCTTCCGCCACTTTCATCTTTTTCTCCCTCTTCTTCTTTAACTCCTCCAACACCTTCCTCCTCTTCTCATTCTCTTCCTCTTCCCTCCTCCTCCTCTCCTGCCCCCCTCTTCCCTCCTCCTCTCCACCTTTTCCAGTTCATCCTTTTCCCTCCTCTTCTTCTCCTTCTCCTCTTCTTCCCTCATTCTCCTTTCATTCTCCTCCTCTTCCCTTCTTCTATTCTCCTTCTCCTTCTCCTCCACTTCTCTTCTCCTCTTCTCCTTTTCCTTCTCTTCTTCCCTCTTCTTCTCCTTCTCCTTCTTCGCAGTAGCGGCTGCTCTCAGCAGCTCTTTTTCTTCCTCTCCTTTAACTTTTAATTTCCTCTGCTGCTTTTTTTGTTTTTTCTTCTCTCTTTTTTCTCTCCTTTTTAATTTTAATTCAGCCTTGAGTCTGTTCTCAGTCTCCATATTTTTAATTTTTTTTCAAGCTGAGAAACATATTCTCTCAAGTACTGATTCTGAGACCTCAATTGTTTTATTCTTCTGCTTGAACATCCGGTGGAGGTGGCAAATAACCTTCAAAAACTGGTTCTTGCTCACTTGTTTCAGCCGGTTCTGGCTCCTTTTCCGCCGGGATGTAAGCTTCATTATATGTAGGGTCTCCTTCATCTCCTTCTTCTTCTTCTTCTTCTTCTTCCTCTTCCTCTTCCCCTTCAACAGGAAGGCCAACCATATTTTTTTCAGCAATAGAGATGTTGCCCATTCGAGTCAAAATCTGAAAATAAACAGAAAAAGGTAAGCTAAAATAAAACAATGAAATAATGAAACTGCGACCATGGTCGCAGTTTATTTATGAAGTATTTTTGAAAAGAATGCGACCATGGTCGCAGTATGTTTGTCATGCCCAAATTATCTGCCAAGCCATGCAGCTCAACAGTACGACCATGGTCGCATTCCATGTAGAAGGTATTTTGCCAAACAGCTGAAGCCATGCAGCTCAACAGTGCGACCATGGTCGCATTCCATGTAGAAGGTATTTTCAGGAGAATGCGACCATGGTCGCACATTGTTTGTCAGGCACAAAACGAACTGCGAAAGGTGCAGCTCAATACTGCGACTATGGTCTCATTTTATTTATACTGAACATAAAAAGAAGTCTAACTTACAATATTGCTGTCAATCTCATTTAGATCAACTTCAAGTAGAGATCTACTAATATTTTGGAGGTCCCATCTTAAAACGCGTGGGGTTATGTTCTTCAAACCAGACCTCGGCTCAAAAATAGGAGCCCTCTCACATAGCCAATACTGCAAAAAAAGAAAATTAAATTAGTTTACACAAATATTCACAATTTTTTTGGGTTAAATTTCATACAATGTTGGCCAAATATGAGATTTTGTACTTGCAATTATTTGCACGGAGTATCCTTGCAGCTCGTACGTGGTTTGCCTGAAGATGTCCATTGACTCAATCAGGAATTGCCAAACAGCTTTTGCGCAGCATATTGTCCTCATCAGCTGCATATTGGCAATCTGTTCCACAATATACCACGGCACCGTGCATTTACTGCCAGAGAAGAAAAGAGTGGCCGACATGTATAGGATGATTAATGTGGTAAAGTCTTGAGCTGCAAGTCTGTGCATGTCTCTTATAATTTCATATAAAGTCATTTGCTGCTCAAGCTGTTCATCCTTTGTCACATCCAATACACCTCTCCACCTCTTCTTGACAAGAAGATCATCCAAAGCATCTTCAATGGATACTTTAGTGATCTTCTTTATATTGGGAAAATAATGTTTTATCACCCCTCTATCTTTCATCGTACATGTTTTATTCATCACAAAATCTGCCCCAATGATAGGTAGACAAATGTGAGGGCAACATCCTCTACTGTTAACTCAATCTGTTTGCCCCCAATTCTAAATGTCCTTGTATCCCTATCATACTGGTCTAAAATACGCAGTACAGCAACGTTTGATTTTAGACCCTTTTCAGCCCCAAATTCTTCATTGTAGAACGCCATGAAGATTGGGCCAAATGGGGTATTGTTCATCGCCTCTACGAAATCTGTGTGAATGTACTTTTTTAATTTCTTCATGAACTCGCACATAGGTTTCAGGCTTGATCTTAGAGGACGAATCTTTATCTGTTGTTTACCTACATAGTAAGAAAAATTAAATAGTTCAGACCAATGATCATTTAAAAATTATAAGGGGGTCAAAGACATATTTGTTTTAATAAACTACGACTTCGGTCGCAGTCATATAATGTAAACACAAACAACTTGCACCCAGACGACACTGCAACCAGTGTCGCATAAGACTGCAGTGCGATCATACACTGCGACCAATGTTTGTAAAAAATATATTTTCTTTTATAAACTGCGACCACGGTCGCAATCATACATTGCAAACATAAAGTTGGACCAGGGTCGACACTGGGACCAAGGTCGCATAAGACTACACTGCAATAAAAACAGCTGCGACCACAATACCGCACTGCGACCAAGGTCGCATAAGACTATAGTGCAATAAGAAAAACTGCTAACCGGGTCAACACTGCGACCTAGGTCGCACAAGACTATAGTGCAATCAGAAACAACTGCGACCCGGTTCGACACTGCGACCAAGGTCTCATAAGACTACACTGCAATCAGAAACAACTGCGACCCAAGTATGATAAAACAAATGACGTTAAATACACTGTGACCTTGGTCGCAAGAGACGACAACTCATATTTAAACAATTGCGACCCCATGTCGTCAGTATGTAAGAAAAAAGTAAGTTTCATATACTACGACCAACGTCGCATTCGGCTACAAGGAAAGGTCCAAAGAAAAAAATCAAAGTCGCATAAATCTGAAACTATAATCTTACCAACTGCGACATAGGTCGCATGCAGTGTATGCAGATCAATTTTTCGAAAATACTGCGACATAGTAAAAATAGAAGGAAATAAAAAAATTTTAAAAAATAGGACCTTTATCGTTATGTTACAAATTTATAAATTAAAAATTTATTCGACATCTAAAGTTTCAAAATCTCTTTCTTAACTGCGACCATGGTTCCAAGATTAAAAAAAATAAAAAAATGCGACCTCAGAAATAAATCTGAAAAAAATTAAAACTATTAAAATACACAAACGCTAAAAAATTTTGAAAATATCATTTTTTGTAGTACCTTTTTCCACGGATGATTTCTTAGGCGCCATCAGTTGCAAATATATTTTTTTAAAAAAAGGATCAAATTTGTGAAAGAAAATAACTATTTTGGATCAGAATCGCCGGTTGAAATTTTAGAGCTGTAAATTTTTTGGAAGCCAACTTTTTTACATAAGGTAGAAAGTTGTGAGGGAGGGTATTTTCGGAAAATACAATGTTGAGGTGACTGACATTAAATTGGGCGGGATTTTTCAAGATTTGTCCGCCAAAATTGATTACAGATGTGGGGCGGTGATTTTTCCACGTCCGCCGCTGAGAGAAGTCTCTCAGCCTGCTGGCTGAGGTACAGTAACCCCTATATGTGTGTGTGTGTGTGTGTGTGTGTGTGTGTGTGTGGTGTGTGAGAGAGAGAGAGAGGAGAGAGAGAGAGACTTGTGTCCTTGCAAAAGGATTTGAGCCCGAATTCTTCCAACTCAAATACAATCCGTCAACATTCGAATACAAGATCCACTCTGTTGAAGTTGATCTATATTATTTCAAATATTTATAAACCAAAAATCAAATATTTTGAATACTTTTTGCCCATGCATCAAGTAGGGAAAAATAGACTGCCTAAATAATGAGTTAGTTAGTTTAACGGTGTAGAACATTTAAAACCTAACAAAAATTAGTTTGTAAGGTTTTTAAATGTTTAGATCATAATTAAACGACCGAATTGAGAATTTATATGTCTAAAGACATAAATCTAATCAACTCACTACTTTCTGCCTTCCATTTTGCGTTGCTTGATGGATGGAAAAAAGTATTCAAAACACTTGATTTTTGATTTATAGATACCTAAAATAATATAAATCAACTTCAACAAAGTGGATTTTGTATTCGAATGTCAGAGAGTTGTATTTGAGTTGGAACGATTCGGGCTCAAATCCTTTTGGAAGGACACAAGTCCATCTCTCTCTCTCTCTCTCTCTCTCTCTATATATATATATATATATATATATATATATATATATATATATATATATATATATATTATATATATATATATATATATATAACCAAATTGAATTCATTGTGGCTTGTGATTGATTTGGTGAAAGTGCATGTTGATTTCAGTATATGTATTTTAGCATATGATATGCGCTTAACAAGTGAAATTATGTGGGTATTCCTAAAAAGAACTTAACCTAACTAATAAACCCTATTCGGGTGTGTCAATATTCTTCAAATAATGAAGTATTGTATGATTGATGATAATACTTGATTACACTAGCATACAAGATAGAATTAATAGTTAATACAAAAAGATGTGTATACTTGTTCCCTATTTATGAGCGTGTGCTCTCCTTGATAATAATATTCATATCGATATGATTTTGTATAGGTTTGAATGTGTATGGCATTTGTACATATATAATTGTGATATATAGTATAATTAGAGATAATTGATTACTTGTTAATGATTATTTATTGGTTGATATGCTTAATAACAAGTGTGTGTACTTGAATTGTGGATTGATATGAGTATATGGTGGAGTATGTGGCAGAGTACTAACTACATAAATTCATAGCGAACAGGGGATGTGCCCAAATAATTCGTGACGGACGGATAGGTGGTGCACCCGAATAGTATATATCTATTCATTCTTTGCGGACAGAGGGTGTGCCCTAATAGTGTATATTTATTGAAAATGAAGTTACTTATTGTTGTATATAAAACTAAGAAGTGGTGATTGATATTGTTTGTGCATGTGTATGTAGTATTGAATGTGCATACGTGTGTATGTGTATGAAAACTGATACTATGACAGCATCATGAAATGAGATGAGAAAAATTTATTAGTGATACATATACAAATGTTAACGTTTGGTTTCTGTACTATGATCACATCATAAAATGAGAATAATTTATATGATTTAGTTTTTAAATATCATGTGACCCATGCCTATTCATATTTATCATAAAATTTTGCATATTTTACATGCTTACATCATTTAGTTAAAATAAAATTTGTATAATACTTCACTTACAAAGTTGTTTAGCTCATGTCTAGTGGGAGAAATTCGTATAAAATTTTCTTTAATCAATGAAGAATTATAGCGGATCAATATTCCGATTACAAGAGAGCGGAGATATTCAAACTCAAATCTCCCCTTTATTTAGTGTTGGGTTCTTGATGAGACAATGAAAAGTGATTCTTATTTTTCGTTGACTGGGTGAACGTCACGATCTTTTGAGAAACTTCTCTTTGGACGGTGGACGAAGTAACACAGCAAGTTAATAGAAGAATTGAACTCTCTCTTTTTTTTGCCTTTCTCAGTTAGGAATTCTGATCAAGATCCTCTAAGTCGTCTGACCCTTTTTTCACCAGCATCCCCCCTCTTCAGTAACAGGCTAAACTATTTATAGGGGTTTCAGGGGTAAAATTGTCCCCTAAAAATACTCCATAATGGGGGTTAACTTCCTCATTACGTGGGCAGAAATTGACCCAGTAATGAGGGCAGTTATAACCGAGACGCGGGATTTGAGCCTCACGTTTTCTCATTGGCTTCAAACCTTGCTGGACGCGAGTTTCAAACTCTACCAGACGCGGACTTCAGGCTCTGTGTCTTGAGACTGCAGTGATGTTTAGCCGCGGGCTTCAAGCTCTTGCGTCTTGCTACTGTACTGATATGATGACGTGGGCTTAGAGTCGCGTCTTGGTTATTACAGAGCAGCTGGGACGCGGGTTTCAACCCTCGCGTCTTGGTATTATACTGATGTTGAGGCGCGGGCTTCATGATCTGCACCTGGCATTATACGTGTGGTTATAATTAGCCCCGCGTCTGGAGTATAGACTCTATTTTCTGATGACCTGTCTTCAATGATTTTTAGACAGTCTACAGAACCCCTCAAAAGTTTTTGATATTTCATGGTTAACTGGGACGAATTTCAAAATACTTTGAACTCTGGTTGAATTCATACTTCTCATGTTGGACTGACAATCATTTGAGATACTCTGAGCTTGATCTTATCTGGAATATGGTCTTCATGAGTATACTGCAAAACCTTTTGAAGCCGCCAGAGGTGATTATCGTAAGTGTCTGGATACGTAGTTTAGACCTCCTCAGTGCTCTGAGCTGGTTGTTGGTGTACTGTTAAACTAGGGGCAAACAAATGTATGCTTGTGTCAGTGTACTGTTGAACTGATTGCAGAAGTGAAGACTGAATGCAAGTCTTGTAGAAGCATATGTTATGTCGTTTCAGAGATGTAGTCCTCATTCAAAGTGGGGACACATCTATTAATTTGTTGAAGAAACAGGACCTTTGAAGGGATGCAACTTTGCCATGAAGACGTAGCTCTACTCTGTTAACTAGACGTAGCTTTGGCCTTACTAAAAAGATGCGACCTTTGGAGGGACGCGGCTTTGTAAAACGCGAGTCCTGTGTTCTGAGCATGTTGCCATGTGTCTGGCAAAGTTGAGGGGATGTCTTCCTCTTAACGCGCGAAATTCACATCCATTTAAGACTCATGCCACGCATCAGGCGAGGATTAGGCCTCGAGACACGCGTCACGTATCTCTGCGGATCACTGTGCCTATAAAAGACAACAGTCTTTCAAGAGTCATCATTATACTCTTCTTCTTCTTCGCTAAACTTTATAGGTAGGGTTAGGAAAAGCTTGAAGCTTTTTCCATGTTCATCGTCGATGACACTGATTTCACGATTGTAATGGCACCAAAAGCCAAGCATGTTGCTTCATCCTCGAGCGCTGTTGCTCCTGAGACTGAAATGGGCGGTTCTTCAACGCAGTAGGCCCCCATTTCAGGTAGTAAAGCCATCTGAACTGGTTTTCACCATTAAAGGGGCTTAAACAGTTCTCTTAACTCCTAAGTCTCTTTTGAATATGAACCGCCAATGCGAGGCTCATGCCCGTGTTTGATTTTCAGACGCGGCTCTTGAATTAGTAGGCAAGATGCGGGTTTGACGACCGCCGCGCCTTCGCTTCATCAACTTGAGTCCGTCTCTGTTTGTTGAACTTGGGTCTCGTTGAGCCCTGTGTTTTGAACTCAATACTCATAATTTTTCTAAGTGTGGGAGGTTCAAACGCAGACTTCCTATGATCCTTGCGTCTTTAAGATCAGGCGTGAGTTTCACTGATTCTCGTGTCTGAGTCTGACACTTAGAAAAATTTCTAAGTTTATGGATTTTGAAACGTGGGCTTCATGCAAGCCTCACATTTTTTAGTTTAGACGCAGATTTTGCTGATTTTTGCGCCTGGATTCATTCCTGCGTTTGAATTTCAAACACCTAGCCATTTTCTTTTAGATTTCTGACTAAGTGTCATCTTATTGCAGTGCGATACTCTTCCAGCCCCTTGTCCAAAAAGTGCCACTTTGGGCACGTAGGTGGCTCTGATCGTAATCTGACCTTCGCGCTTCAGAAGACTGCTCCTGTGACTACTGGTAAGTCATGGAGCGAAAGGAGAGGATCACCAAGGCCAGTATGGTGACCCTTCAGGAGATTATTTCTGATGGGCTATTCAAGTCGGATTATTGCACTCCGCTAGGAAGCTTGTTTTCCTCTTTGGTGACACCATTGAAGAGGATGATAGGATTTTGTATGACGGAGATTATAAGTGGCTCCGCCAGATAGGGGACAGGAAGTTCTTCCTTCCCAACATGGAGAGTATGTTTCCCTTATCCTATCTTCAGCATATGTCTGTTCGTCGCACGATGGAGTGGGATCTTTCTTGGTTTGTCTCCGGCGTGTCTCTCGGCAGATTAGGTGCCAAAGAAGCATACCCTGCTGGCCATGAGAAAGATGTCTTCAGTTTATTTCCCAGATTAGTCAGGCTTGAGTATCCGAAAGGAGAAATCCCTCAGCTTGCCGCCACCTTCATCAATCAGTTCTTGAAAATTAGGGGTGATTTTCCCGTCGACTTTTGTCCGCTCGGGTGGGTACATTCTACCGACAAATCATAGTGGGGTAGAATGGTTGATTTGTTCTTGTCGAGCTCGGGGCTCTGCTGCAACAGGTGGGGTTATACCATTCGGTTATGACCGTACAGTATGGCCTTCCGCAGAGTTCCCACAATTTTTATGACATCCTGGAGCATTATAATCCTCTGAAGGGCACATTTTTTACTCCAGTCAGAGAAATGAGGCTCGCTCTTCATGAGCTATATGAAGTTTCGAGGCTAGTTATAGGAGATGCCCCTTATGAAGAATACGTCCCGACTTCTGAGGAGCTTCACCTCTTGAGGAAAGAGGACCCTCAGGTATACGAGACATACTGAGAAGTGTTTTGCCACTTCCACATCTGCGGGCAGATATCCTCCTAGAGGAACAGGGGTGTTAAGCATATGTCTTGGGCGAGCTATCTGTTCAACGGCATAAATGAAAAGGATAGCCCAGTGACTAGTCTGGCCCCTTGTGCTGACGAGAAAATTGTCAAGAGGATTAATGCCTCTACAAGCTCTTACAACAGCGAATCAAATTGGGACAACTTCAAACCTGATACGGTTTTCGAATGCTTTCATCACTAGGCCCGAATTCCCATTTCTGACCGAGTTCTATTGGCGGGCTTCCTCATGCTATGGCTGAAGCGTTGTGTGGTGCTGACGCTGCTACATGAAGTAATTGTTGCTGATGTAGTATACCCGGCAGTCTTGCTTGCTTATGGGAAATCTATCGCTCTCCTTCCAGCGATAGTAGTCAGAATTCAGAGTGGATTGCTGATCGAAAGCCTGTGCCAAGTGGAGGCCATTGTAGTCTCTAAGGGCAGGCTAGTGGTAGATTCGGAGGGAAGGCCAGAAGTGAAGACCCCTAACCCTAGGATCGAGCTTCCATATACGTACCTGATGGCCTGGTATGTTATGCACTGCCCTTCACTGATGATGGTGGTGCCTTCCTCTGAAGGTTTCGTTCCCTTCGTGCAGAAGCTGGAGAATTCGAGCTGGTCTTGCTACTACATGTTCTTTGTTCGAAAATCCATTCTGAGCAGTTCGAATTGCTAGCTCGACCGTTGCTTCCCCGAGATTTTCGATGCATCCTACAGGGATAAGTTTGCTGACCTTGCGGGGCCATATGACTTCACAAGGCTGCCATCAGGAGTCTTCTGATGGCTGATCAATATTCGGCCTGAATATCTGATCTTCCAGCAAGGTGACTCATGTACGATCGAGCCTTACGTGCCCAGTCATTTTGTTCGGCAGTTCGGGCATGATCAATTGTATGTCGGTAACCCTAACGCTGGCCTCCGCTTCTGTGGAAACCTGTTTGAAGGTGCTCAGGCGTGGTACTACAGTGTAGCTTGAGGGACAATAGCTGTTTTCAGCCTGCCTCACAAGACGCCCAATTGTCATACCAACCTCTGTTTCTGCCCGTGGTACTTCCTTGCTAGTAGGATGCCAGGCTTTGGAATAAATACCTCTTACATTAAGAGCGTTAAGGCGTCTTATAAAGCCAAGTTGGAGTCCAACAAACGTGCGCGAGGTATGAATGAGTATCAGGAAGCCGAGAGGGAAACAGGAGGGGAGGCAGGGATGGAGCCGGGGATAGTAGAGCCTAAGGGGCAACCCACTAGAAAGAGTCAGCAGGCTGTGGCCAAACGTTCCTGTGGCTCTGCTTCCAAGGGTGAGCCTAACCCGAAGAAGGCTAGGAGGGAATCTAAGGCTGAAGCTTTGATGCCCGAAGTGGTTCCTCCTGGTGTTGAGGAGCATGTGGAGGGAGAAAAGGAGGAGGAGGAAGTCCCCGTCCTTCACTCCCAAGGTCTGCGCAGTAGGAGTCCCGTGATCCTAAAGGAGGGAGAGCTCGCGGGTGAACCTGTTATGGTTGAAGAGGTCGAGCAACCCGAAGTTGATTTGGTAAGGAAGGATGATGTTGAGATTCCAGGAGTCTCGACTCAGCCTGGACCTTCTTCAGCTCATGGGAGAAGGATGAAGGTGTAGCAGCCTGGGTCTCCCAGTGTATTAATGCCCACTTCGCGGGTTATCGAACCCAACCCTACTATCGGAGTCCTCAGCGGTAAAGCCTCGATCGCTGAGACTTCCTGTGTCGAGTTGTCGTCTTTCTCGTCTGAAGAACATGGCTATTATTCTGGCGAGGAAATCAATTTTGGCGATGAATCCGCTCTTCCTGACACTAGCAAATTCTCGCATATCTCAGAGGAAGAGATACAGGGGTACGTCCCTGTGATAGTTTCGCTGATAGCAGGGATTACCGTTACTGAAGGTATTTCCTCTGTCCTCCTGAACTTGTTTTCCATCAAGTGAGGAATGAGTTCTAACATTTCCTTTTGACTTTCTTCTACATGGCTGGCTGCAGGTAGTGAAGCCACAACTTCTTCTCATATTGAGGAGATGATCCAGGAGTTGGCCCAGCATGAGGGCCTTGAAGCTCCCGCTACCGGGATGCCTCATGAGGGTACTATCACCGAGGTCAGGGAGCCCTCCCCCCCCCAAACAGCTTATCCAGGGATTTGTCCTCTTCAGATCCTCAACTTGGTAAGAGAAAACTGACGTGTTCAATACTCTCGTTTTCATTATTACCACTGACATTTAATGTTGTAGTTTGCAGAGAGCACTAGGGTAACTCAAGTAGAGGATCCTATGGCAAACATTGGCGCATAAGATAGCAACAGTTCAAACTTCAGCCGGTGAATCCAGTGCCGTGGAGGTTGCTGTTGCTTCTGTTACAGTGGAAGCTGCAACAACAACAACCGTTTCGGAGGTATTGGTGATGACCTCAGTGTCAGACAAGCCTGTTATCAGCCTCACTCCTACACTAATCAAATTGGTTCCCATCTCTCATTCTGTCATGAAAAAGGGGTCTGGGAGTGCATCAGCAGGGTTATCTCCGGCTACTGACATCATGGAAGAGTTAGCACGTCAAATAGTGCGACAATTTTTTATTTCCATGAGGTCCTGTATCGACTTGGTCCTTTCCGGGAGGCAGTTCCTTTGAGTTTGCCCGGATGCTTCTCGAGAATCAGATCAAGAACATCAGTCACACTGGGAGTCCTTCGCAGGCTAGAGCATACCTGGTGCTGGTCGAACAGCTAGGGAGTCACCTGAAGGAGCTAAAAACCCTGGAGAATGTTGGCTCAATAGATGAGGCTCGGTCGACACTGAGAAAGCTCCTCGCCGCTCAAGAACACGAGCGAAAAGAGATAGAGGAGCAAATGGCTGAAGAAACCTACCATCTCCAGCACTTCCAAGCCGATTGCCAAAAACTGGTTGGCGATTCAAAAGAATCCGAAGTCGTCATCCAAAGTACAGAACAAGTTATCGCCACTGCTCAGATTACTATTGCTAGGGTACAAGCCTTGATTGAAGTCAACGAGCAGAAATTTGCTGCTACCAGAAAAAGGTTGGAAGAGTCAGAGGCTGCCAAGAATCTAGTCCAAGAGGATCTTGCTGCTCACTCCTCCAGGTTGGAGTCTCTTCAGGCGCAACTGGCTACCAAGAGATTTTTGTCCGAGGAAGAGTTGCGGGTCCAAACTTTGGTGGAAGCTGAAAGGACACGTCAGCACGAGATGTATCACCTCCGGGGACAAATCCATTCTTCGGTAAAGCAGGATTATTAGCCTCCTTCTCCATTTTGTAACATTCCTTTTGTCAAATAAGAGTGTTTGTGTTACTTTTATTATTTTCGAGTCAAATGACAAAAGTTGTCAAATTTTTGTCTCGTCTTTATCTTTTCGGATTCTTTGCTGCCTGGATGAACTCGGTTTTCATAGTCGTACTCCTTGACTGTCTGTGAAAACACAATACTTAGTCATTTTGATAGGGTACAACCATGAATAATAAACTCAGGTTGCGCTGAGTTTTTGATCGAGACGCGGCTCTCATTTGTAATGGGGACGCGGATATGAGAAACGTGACTCTGACTCATTGATAGAGATGCAGTTAAGGCTCATCAAGAAAGATGCGCAAATCTTAGCTGTTTGATAGGGACGCGGATCTAGCTTAAGAGAGGCGTGATTCTGAGATACGAACTTGCGTTCTTTTATAAAGGGGACGCGACCTTCAGGCTTACGAAAGGACGCGGATTCATGGACGCGGCCCTTGACTCTGTCAGAATGCGGATTTCAGGAAATAACTCTGAATTGTTATGGGGCATGGTCCTGGAGACGCGCTTCTGGATCACTGAGATGACGCGACTCTTGATAGGGAGACGCGGCTGTGGTTCTTTAAGAAAGGACGCAGCCTTTAAGTTAGTATAAGAGCGCGAACTTTAGGATGCGGCCTTTATTTCATGTAAATAGGCGGGAACTCCAGAATGCAGCTCCCAAAGCGTCACATGCAACCCGTCTTAAAAATCTTGTTGGATTTTTAATGCCAAGTCGGCGTTAACGATTGGGGACTTGTGTTATTCAATGTTTCTCGACGTGGCAATCCATGTGTCAGCTCCTTATTGGACTTAATACTCGTGCAAGTATTTAAGATCTGATGCTTTGATTTTTATGCCATTAATTACAGGCCTCATGGCTTGCCTATAAATAGGCCTCACCCCCTTAACAGTCCATTATTTAGACTGTTTTTCTCTGAGAGCATGCGCTCTGAGGGTCTTCGTCTTGATTTGTCTATCTCCTTTCAAGGGGATGTGTTCCAATGAACAACAAGAACTCAAAGTTTTCATACTTTCTGAACTCAAAATTTTCGTGCATTCCTTTAAGCTTCTTCAAAGATTATCACTGTTAAGTGATTTCAAGATCAAAAAGCATCGCTTTAAATGCTTTTACGATCGCATCTTAATGAATAAAGTTTAACTTTTAGAGAATTCTTCCCCGGGTAAGGACCATTTGTCGCCATGGAATACTCAGTCCCACTGAGTTTCTGTTTTCTTGTCCATTAAAGAAATTCAATCTCTTGATCTTCTCTTGAAATCTGATTAATGCGCCCGTATTCGAAAGTCGCGTCTTTCAGACTTCTTGATGAAGCACGAGATGACTGACTTTAAACTCTAAGTCACAAATCCTTTGAACGCGAGTGTGATAAACTCTGTGCTTAGATCTTGAAACACAAGCTTTGTACATGAAGCTCGCGTTTGAGGCTCTTGACTTAGAGAATTTTAGCTCTTTTGAGACCTCTGAACTTGGATATGACAACCCCTGTATCTCAAACGTGGGTGTGGCAAACTCTGCGTCTGGGCTACCTTGCGTCTTATATCTTGGACGCAGGTCTAACATCAGACCACGTTCAGATCTGCACTGGTTAACTCCACGTCTGAAGTTCACAACTTCAGTTTCGCATCTGTCCTGCAGCTTTTCTCTTTTCTATTCCTGTCTTAACAAAATTTTAACCTTTTAGGTTTTTGCTTCTTGCAGGTTCATGCAGCTTCAATCAGTCTTCTGCATTTTTGCTAGGCTCTTGGGAGAATATTTTGACCGGCCAGCTTGTTCTATTGGCAAGCACTCGGGGAATCAAAGCTCCTTCATGGGCAGGGAGGCTTCGCGCATTTAATGATACCCATCAAGGTCTTAATGAACATGACGCACCAGCAATGCTTCAGATTTATCATGGCACGGTAGGTATGGTAGTGGGTATAGTAGTGGGTATGGTGCCCTTGCAAGTCACAGGAAAGAGAACGTCACCAATAAGGTTTCGGATCCTCCCTTCACCAATCTTACCCCTAGAAGTGACATCGATGAAAAACTCATACTCATTGGATGACTTTCTGGTAGTAAAGATGCTCATTAAGCGAAGGATTATGGCCCACACTAGTTGGTCAGTGGAATCAAAATGTTCCTCTGCATTTTGACCTCAAGAAACACCATTGTTCTCGGTTAGCGATGAGCTTCTTCAATGTTTACATCTTGCATCATGATGTAATCAGCACTCGGTCGTCTCAACACTGATCAAATGCGACATGATCAGTGAAAAAAGAGAGGAACCTTTCTTCAGCGCTCTTCCAAACATCTTATATTTGGAGCGGTGTAGATGTCTTGAGGAGTGAGTGTAACCTTTCGCTGAGAGAGAGGGACTTTTTTATACTCTTTTATTATAACACTCAATCTTATTGTATAAGAGAGCGTCTTGTATCACTTTCGTATGTTTGAATATCAATAAAAGTGACATTTTTCTTGTCTTCTTATATGTCTTGAATTCTTTTCTTTTTTTTTTGCAATGAAAATCAGACACATGGAAGTAGGAAATCCTGACTTGCTAGAAATGTGATAATTAACTTAACAAGTCAAAGTTGAGAAAAATTATGTTTCAGGAATTTAAGATTACTGTCAGAGGTGTGATATTAACTTGATAGGAATGTAAGCTAGAGGTGTGATATTAACTTGGCTCAACGGGAGTTTCAGCTTCATTTGGGAAGACTGAAAACATAACTGTCATAGGTGTAATGTTAAACTTAACAGTGAAGGTAATACTAGAGGTATAATTTTGAACTTGGCATTAGTCTTCTCAACTTCGATAGGAAAGTTCGAGGGAAAGTCATTGTCATAGGTGTATTGTTAAACTTAACAATAAACTGGATACTAAAAGTGTGATGTTAAACTTAACATCGCTCATCTCAGCTCGATATGAAAGTCTGAGGAAAAGTGACTATCAGAGGTATAATATTGAACTTGGCAGCAACTTAATCACTATTAGAGGTATAGTGTTAAACTTAACAGTAATTTGTCAGAGGTGCATTATTAACATGACAGTAGTTGACTTGCGATATGAGCAGTTTTGAGGACTTGTCATTCTATTGATTAGAATTGACAAGTGGAATTTAGAATGTCAGAGGTGTAATTTTGAACTTAACAAGAATTGGTTTGCGATAGGAGCAAGTTGAGGACTTGTCATTTTATTGATGAGAATTGACAAATAGAATTCACAATGTCAGAGGTGTAATTTTGAACTTGACAAGAATTGGTTTGTGATAGGAGCAATTTTGAAGACTTGTGACTTCATGTAGAAGAGAGATAAGTGAAGTTTGCACTTGCTGGGGAGTATTGAAATTTTTCATTGTCAGAGGTTTAGTGTTAACATAGTAATGATTGCATTTGTGAACCTACCACTCTATGGAAGAGAATTGGTAGGAAATTTTGGTGGCAAATAAAATGAATTGTCAGAGAGTGATATTAACTTGACAGTCGTTGAGTTCCTAGGGACATGAAAAATTTGCCTTTAGAGGTGTAGTATTAACATAACAGCGAGAATTTTTAATGAGCTTTGTTGTCAGAGGTTTAATATTAACTTGACAGAACCCACTAGGGATCGGGAAACCTGATTTGTCAGAGGTTTACTGTTAACATGATAAGTCCCAGTTCATTTCATTAGGGAGACATGAACACACGTATTTTTTGTGGTCCTACCATCCTATAAAAAAGAATTGGTAAGAGATTTTGGAGGAGAGGATGGGACAAAGTCCCCTAGGATTTTTAGCAAACCCTCAGCATCAACAGATTTAGTGTGCCTTTATCAACTACAATTTGAGTTAGGCTAGTCATGCTATTCCCCTCAGCATGATGAGTTGTCGAAAACTTATGTTGGACTTAAAAGCTAACATTTTCCTCTATCCTTAACCATTGGAGGCATCGGATGTCCATAGGTACCCTAGAGAAGAGTAACAAGGCTAAAAACTGAAGTCTTACACTCGACCGGATCGAGATTGATTGATCGCGATGTGATCCAGAGGAGGAAGAAAGAAGCTCTTCTTTGGTGTTCTTTCAAACATCTTGGATCTGAAGTTTGATCAGAGGTGTAGTTTAACCTGATCAAGAGAAGAATGCTATCAAGGATAGTATTTCTTCAAGAATTTGCCGTTGATTGGCATCATGAGCGTATCACCGTCTGGGGTTATAAGGCGATATGTTCCATTTGAGTAGGCCGATTCTACTACAAATGGTCCTTCCCATTTGGGCTGAATTTTTCCTTGGTCTTATGCATCATCACCATAGGTCTTCTGACAGTTAAAACAAGGTCGCCTTTCTTGAAAGTTCTCTCCTTGACTTTCTTGTTCAGCTTGATAGAGCTCGATTTGTTGTTGAGCTTGCAGGCGTTTATCATCCAAAGCCTCCAGCTCTTGGAGTCGCAGTCGATGCTTCTCCTCATTTGTCATCTCTGCCGCCAAGGTGACGCGGAGAGATGGGATTTAAATTTCCAGTGGGGATACAACTTTGCACCCATATACCAAGGAGAATGGTGTAGCTTTTGTTGGGGTTCGAACTGTTATGCGATAGGCCCAGAAGCATTCACCTAACTTGTCTCCCAGTCACGTTGGCTTTTTGAGACGAATTTCTTAAGAAGTTTTCTAATAGTCTTGTTGAAAGATTTGCAAGACCGTTAGCGGCTGGGTAGTATATCGTTGAGGACACACTTTGAATTCTGAACTTGTCGCAGAACCTTTGAAAAGCCTGGCTGACAATTGGGCCATTATCATGAACAATCCATCGTGGTACACCAAAGCGGTAAATGATGTAATGTTTAACGAATTTGATCACGTCAGATGCCTTTACCTCCCTCAAAGGAATAGCTTCAGCACATTTAGAGAAGTAATCGTACAGTTAAGATAAACCGATGTCCTTTGGATGAAGGTGGGCTGATATGGCTGACCACGTCCATTCCCTACATCTCAAATGGCCAGGTTGAGGTTATAGAGCGAAGATATCCTGGTGCTTGATGGATGAAGTCACCATGGACCTGACAGGCTTGACATCGTTTAGCGTAAGTGATGTCGTCCGAGATCATCCTAGGCCAATAATACCCCAGTCTACGGAGTCGATCCCTAACTTTCGGGCCAGGCTGATGAGCTCTATACATGCTGTCATGCGCTTCTTTGAGTACTTCCTGTGCCTCCTTTTGTGACAGGCAGCAGAGGAGAATCCCATCATGCGATCGCCGATATAGTGTTCGTGTGATTACGTTGTAGTAGAATTTGGGGGCTTTTCTTCTAATGACAGCCGCCTTTTTGGGATCTTAAGGAAGAATGTCGTATAGTGCATAGTCGATATATGAGAATTGCCAATCCCTGAGTTTTGGACCTGCTGAAGTTTCTAGAGTTTCTTTGTCTTGACAGTCTCCCGTCAGCTTTTGGTGATCTTTAAAAGTGAATCTTGGGCCGTACAAGTCATGACTGTAGACAAGTTTTTTCTCTACTATTCCAGCTGGAAGAGCTAAAGAAGCAGCGAGAGATTTCAGTGCATCTGCATGCGCATTTTGCTGGCGAGGCACATGATCGATGAAAAAGTTTTTGAATCTCTTGGCCATGTGAATAGTTGCGTTGTAATAGGGTACTAAGTCTTCATGTCTGACTTCATACTCCCCGCGCACTTGATTAACAATGAGTTTAGAGTCACCATATGCTTTGATATTTTTAACGCCAATCTCATCGGCGATTTGCATTCCGATCAAGAGAACATTATATTCTGCTACATTATTGGAACATGACTCGGTTAATGAGAATGCACGAGGGATCATGTAATTCTGTGAGGAGACTAGTACTACCCCCACTCCTGCTACGACATGCCCTCATAGACCCGCTCTTGATGCACCGTCGAAGAAGAGCTGCCACACCTGTCCTTTGAAGGACATCTGGGTCAGGCAAACTTTAGTGACCTCGTCTGGGAGATCCTCATAAAGTTTATTTTCTCTTGGATCTGGATGTTTGGCCAGGAAATCTGTCACCGCTTGTTTTTTACGACTTTTTGTGGTAGAAAGTGCATTTCATATTGGAAAGCAGTATGACCCATTTTGCTAGTCGACCATTTAGCGACGATGGCTTTGTCATAAGCAACCTTAAAGGGTTGACTTTTGATATGACATTTATAGTTTGACCCACCAAGTAATGTCACATTTTCTGGATGGTGAACACCAACGCCAAACATTCTTTTTCGATTGGGTTGTACCGATGTTCATCTCCGATCATGGTTCTGCTCAGATAGTAGATTGCCTGCTCGTATCCCTGATCATTATTCTAGGCTAGCAAAGCTCCTAAGGAATGATCCATCACTCAAACATATATCAGGAAAGATTTTCCTAAAACTGGAGTTGTAAGGACGGGTGGTTCCGTGAGGTATCATTTAATTTTCTCGAAAGCTTGTTAGCAAGCATCATCCTAAACGATGAGACACTCTTCTTCATTAGTTTGGTGAATGGTAGGCATCTCCCTGAGAGATTTGAGATAATTCTCCGCATGTATACTAATCGCCCTTGCAACCTTATAAGTTCTCTAAGATTCCTTAGAGGCTACATTTCCTGGACAGCACGGACTTTCTTTGGATCGAGGTAGATTCCTTTGAATGTCACACTAAATCCTAAGGATTTACCGCTGGCTACCCCCATGAAGGATTTAGTGAGATTCATCTTTAACTGATGCGCCCGCATGATATCAAACACCGTCTTCAGGTCTGCTATGTGATCGCCTTTGGCCCGGCTTTTTATTGCAATGTCGTCGACGTAGCATTCCACTGTTTTACGTATGTGCTCGTGAAAAATTGCATTCATAGCTCTCTGGTATGTTGCCCTTGTGTTCTTTAATCTGAAAGGCATGACAATATAGTAATATACCCCCAGTGGTGTCCTGAAAGAAGTATGCTTTTCATCATCAGGGTACATTTTGATTTGATTGTACCCTGAGAATCTATCCATAAAGGATATTCATTCAAACCCACACGTGTTATCGATCATGACATCTGTGATTAGGAGAGGGAATTCGTCTTTGGGACATGCCTCATTTAGATCGCAAAAAACCAATACAAATCCGAATCTTTCCGTTTTTCTTGGTAACGGGGACGATATTGGCTACCCAATCAGGTGTTGTTCCTCCCTGATGAGGCCAGAGTATAAGCTTTTTGATTTCTGACTGGATTGCTTTTATTATTTCCCGACGGAACTGTCATTGCTGCTGTTTGACTGGCTTCAGTCTGAATTAATATTGAGGCGATGCATAGCCACTCGAGGATCAAGCCCAGACATGTCCTCGTAATTCTAAGCGAAAACATATATATACTCTCGTACAAGAGATATTAGATCTTCCTTCTCAGAGGGCGATAGGCTTTCGCTTATAAAGATGGGCTTAGGATTAGCCTCATCTCCCAAATTGATCTGGGTGACCTTATATTCCGTGGGAGGTTCACGTTGTCTTAAGCGAATATCTCAGAGAGTATTTAGGTGTTTGATCTAAAGATCTGTATCAGACTAGATCATTTCTTCATCTCTGTATTCCAGGTGGCTTGTTGAAACTATGTTGTACGCGTCGAAAAAAACTGAAACCGCGCAAATTCTTTATTTGATTGTAAAGAAAATTACAACGGATCAATAATCTAATTACAAAAGAGGGAAGAATTGTTGGATCTTCCCTTTGTTTAATGCTGGGTTCTTCGTGTAGTGGCGGAGAGTGATTTTTGTTCTCCGTTGATGAAACGAACCGAAGCTTGATATTCGAATCTTCTTGCTCTCATTGGAAGCCTACTGGTCAGGTATGAAGCTTAATCTGTGGCTAAAATCTTAAAGAAATTAGAAACTCCACTTAAACTCAGCAAGTTTATAGAGTTTTCTCCTCCAACACAATATGTGTTCAGCAACCTTGTGCTTAGCTTTCAGCCTTCTGTACTTATGTAGCTGCAAGCGTCAAGCATCAAGTGTGCCTTTTAGGGGATTCTCCTCCTTTTCTCCTCAGAGCTCCTCCTATTTTACTCCGAGTTCCCCCCAGGTCCTCCCAGGTCCTCTCTCCAGAGGTCCCCTTAGAGAGGTCTCCTCTTTTTTATCCCCCTTTTCTCTAGCTATTCATAGCTATTTATAGAGAAAATTGGAATGTAACTGCCCCCCTTAAAACTCTCTATTAATGGGGATTAATCTCTCCTTTAAGTGGGGAGAATGTGAGAGTGACTGACTCAGTCATGACTGACAGTTACAGCAGAAACGCGGGTCTCGTGTTGAACGCGAATCTCACTCTAATATTAAGACGCGGAGATCACAGACTCGCGTCTGTGTTGGAACGCGGCTGCTCAGGCTTGCGTTTGAGTTAAAACGCGGAGCTGGCTGAGATCCGCATCTGACAAAGGATGCAAGGTTCGCGTCTGGCGACCTCCGCGTCTGACATTGGAACACGAAGTCTGCGTCTGGCGACTTCTGCGTCTGAGGCTAGAACGTGACCTCCACGTCTGGCATTGGAAGCAACCTCCGCGTCTGGGAGGTTCGCGTTTGAGGTTTTCTCTTCAGTAATTTCTTATAGCCTACAAAATTCCCTCCAAAGTTTTTGATACTCTATGGTTGACTGAGACGGATTTCGAAATACTTTAGATTTTGGTTGAATCTGGACTTTCTATAATCAGACTGGCATTCTTCTGAGAGGCAGTCTCGAGCTTGATCTTATCTGGATTCTGGTCTTCGTGAGTGTACTATTGAACTGCTTAAAACCTTCAAGAAAGATAGTTGTAATTTGATTATCGGTATATCCGGTAGAGTTGTCAATTATCTTTGTCAGTGTAATGTTAAACTGATTGCAGCAGTAGAGATATACTCTTTTTATTGAGGGAAAGAGAGAGAACGCAGCTCTCACAGATGCGGTTCTGGCATACTGATAAAGTGGAGACGCGAACTTCACCAAAGTTGAGACGCGACTCTCAATTGTTGTAGAAATGCGTCTCTCAATTACTGTAAAGACATAGCCTTTACTTGCTGTTGAGACTCGACTCTTAAGTTTGTTGAGTCGCGGCTCTATGCTTGAGACGCGAAGGTAACACTCAAAGTTTCTTAGGAAGAGTTTTAATTGTCAGAGGTGTGATATTAACTTTACTGAAAAAATTTGAGAAGGTTACTGTCAGAGGTGTGATGTTAACTTGACAGTGGGATCAAAACTTGTGATTTGAACAAGTTTTGTGAACTTACTATTCTATTGATGAGAATAACAAGTGGAGTTTGATCCGCTGGGGATTATGCCAGAGTCTATCGTCAGAGGTTTAGTGTTAACATAAATAGAACTCTGCTGGGAATGAAAGTTTACTGTTAGAGGTGTGATATTAATATAACAATGATTGATTTTACGATCTACGCAATTTAAGTGGACCTGTCATTCTATTGAAGAGAATGACAAATGGGATTGGATTTGTTAAAGATCCATGGAGATTTTTACCGTCAGATGTGTAATGTTAATGTGACGGGTTTGGATTTACAATTTGAGCAAATTGAAATGTCAGAGGTATAATATTAACTTGACAAAAATGTGTGCTAGAGGTGTAATATTAACTTAGCACCATGAAAGTCTCATTTTCACTGAGAAAATTGAGAGAAGATCATTGTCATAGATGTAATGTTAACTTAACAATGAAATGCATACTAGATGTGTGACGTTTAACTTAGCATTGAAAGATCTCATTTTCACTGAGAAAATTAAGGAGATCACTGTCATAGGTGTAATGTTAAGTTAACAATGATTGATTTTGCGATATGAGCAACTTTGGTCAGAAGTGTAGTATTAACTTGACCGAGAGATTCTGCGATTTGCACAATTTGGTAGACTCGCCATCCTATTGAAGAGGACTGACAGGTTGAAATTTTGGTCAGAGGTGTGATGTTAACTTGACCGGTATTTGTCTTGCGATTTGAGCAAGTTTGGTCAGAGGTGTAATGTTAATTTGACCGAGATTTATCTACTGTTAGAGGTACGATTTTGAACATAATAGTATTTTGAGTGGACTTGTCATTCTATTGAAGAGAATTGATAAGCTAAAATTTTATCCCCGGGGAAACATCAAAGCCTTACTGTCAGAAGTGTAATGTTAACATGATAGGTTCAATCTGTAATTATTTTGCTAAAAAAACAGTCACAGGCTTTTTGTGGTCCTACCATTCCGTGGGTGAAATTGGTAAGGGATTTTGGAGGAAATTTTAGCGAATGAATTGTCAGAGGTAACTATTAATATGACAAATATTGATTTCCCTAGAAAATAAAGTTTTACTGTTAGAGGTATAATGTTTAACATAACAGTAATGGAATTTTGCGATTTAAGCAATTTAAGTGGACCTCTCATTCTATTGAAGAGAATGACAAGTAAGACTAGACCCGTCGGGGATCTAAATATTTCTTTACCGTCAGAGGTGAGATATTAAATTAACGGATCAGATTGAATCTTATCAGAGGTATGATATTAACTTGACAAAAATGTGAGCAAGAGGTGTACTGTTAACTTAGCTCCATAAGAACTTCAGTTTCATTAGGGAGACTGAAGATATCACTATCATAGGTGGTGTTAAACTTGACAGTAGAGGTAATGCTAGAGGTGTGATGTTAAACTTAGTATTGGTCATCTCGACTCTGATACTGTAGTTCGAGGAAAAGTCATTGTCATAGGTGTATTGTTGAACTTAACAATGAATTGGATGCTAGAGGTGTGATGTTAAACTTAGCATCGCCCGTCTCAGCTTCGATATGAAAGCCTGAGGAAAAGTCATTAACATAGGTGTAGTGTTGAACTTAACAATAAACTGGATGTTAGAGGTGTGGTGTTAAACTTAGCATCGCTCATCTCAGCTTCGATATGGAAGCTTGAGGAAAAGTGACTGTCATAGGTTTAATATGAACTTGGCAACAACTTAATCACTGTTAGAGGTGTAGTATTAACATAACAATAGTTTGTCAGAGGTGTAATGTTAACATGACAGTAGTTGGTTTACGATATGAGCAATTTTGAGGACTTGTCATTCTATTGATGAGAATTGACAAGTGAAGTTTGGAATGTCAGATGTGTAGTATTAACTTTACAATCATTGATTTGTGATATGAACAATTTGAGGACTTGTTATTCTATTGATGAGAATTGACAAGTGAAGTTTGGAATGTCAGAGTGTAGTGTTAACTTGACAATCATTGATTTGCGATATGAGCAATTTTGAGGACTTATCATTCTATTGATGAGAATTACAAGTGAAGTTTGGAATGTCAGAGGTGTAGCATTAACTTGACAATCATTGATTTACGATATGAGCAATTTTGAGGACTTGTCATTCTATTGATGAGAATTGACAAGTGAAGAGTTTGGAATGTCAGAGATGTAGTATTAACTTGACAATCATTGATTTGCGATATGAGCAATTTTGAGGACTTATCATTCTATTGATGAGAATTGACAAGTGAAGTTTGGAATGTCAGAGGTGTAGTATTAACTTTACAATTTGGTTGATTTGTGACTCCATGTAGACGAGTGACAAGTGAAGCTTGTACTCGCTGAGAAGTATTGAAACTTTCCATTATCACGGGTTTGATATTAAACTTAACAATGATTGTATTTGTGGACCTACCACTTTGTGGAAGAGAATTGGTAGGGGATTTTGGTGGAAAATAAAATGAATTGTCAGAGGTGTAATATTAACATGACAATCATTGATTTTCTAGGGACATGGGAGATTCATCGTTAGAGGTGTAATAGTAACATAACAGCGGAGATTTTAAATGAGTTTATTGTCATAGGTTTAATATTAACTTGATTGAATCTGTTGGGAATTGGGAAATCTGTTTTGTCAGAGGTTTACTGTTAACGTGACAAGTCTCAGCTCATTTCGTTGGAGGAATGAACACATGTATTTTTGTGGCCCTACCATTATGTGGGTGAGAATTGGTAGGAGATTTTGGAGGAGAGGTTGGGACCAAGTCCCTCAAGATTTTTAGCAAACCTTCTACTCAGGCTCGTGTTTTCGCGTCTGAGAAAAGACGTGAGGTCCGCATCTGGCGACCTCCGTGTCTGACAGAGAAAGGACCCGAGGTTCGCGTCTTGTGACCTCCGCATCTAACATTGGAACGCGAGGTCTGGGTCTGGCGACCTCCGCGTCTGACATTAGAGCACGAGGTCTGCGTCTCTTAGAGGAGTTTGAGTTTGAAGTCTTACAGGCTAAAAATTGATGGCTCAGTCATCTGAAAGTTGCAGTGACAATCAAAGAGCACCGCCGAGATGAACTGCTCGCAATAGCACTCTAACCCATGGGATGAGAGCTTCTCAGTTCATATTTAAACTTGGCCTCTTGGGGCTGAGCGCGAACCTCGCGTTTCTGAAGTGAAACGCGATGATCTCATTCTGGCGTAGCCTCCTACTGAACGCGTGTCTTGCGCTTTTGAGTAGAAACGCGAAGATCATCCTTTAACACTATCAGCGACTCGCATTTTAAAATTGAAACGCTAAGGTCATGTTCTGGCGCGGCCTTAGGCTGAACGTGGGTCTCGCGTTCTTGAAGTAAGATGCAGATCTCGCGTTTTGGCACAGCTTGAGGCTAGACATGAACTTCACATTTTGGCGCTGAAACGCGCAGCTCGTGAACGCGAGCATCGCGTTTTGTTGCAGAAATGCGGGGTTGAAAACGAGCCTCGCGTTTCGTGCTAGGGTGAAAGCAAACTTTGTTTGCTGATGGTGAACTTGACGTCTTTGTCAACGATCAACAATCCGTTTGGCTCGCAGGAGTTGATGCGATCACTATGCAAATTGAGTTTGCTAAGCCTTGGGAGGACTTTTGCGGCGGGATTGGCCTCCACCACTATGTTGGTCGTGAGCCAAGACAACTGGCCTTGTGAATCTCTTGAGAGACGTTGTTGCAAACTATATTGGCTTCACAGGAGGTTGTTAGAACCTCAAGAGAGGTTGAGCCACTTGCTTTGACAAAAAACGTATTGGTTTCTCTATGAGCAGTCTCCGAAGAGCCTTGAGAGCGAGTCTATGCTTGAGACTTTGGGGCTAATGGAGCCCGATGAGAGAAGTTATTCGGACTTCTCTTGGTCGAATTCAACGATGAGCGATTCGACGGTTTATCCTAGAAGTTTGAGGTGGGCTTGTGTGACGGTCTTCTCATTGGTAGAGAAAACAGATCCCCAGCGGAGTCGCCATCTTTTGTACGCGTTGGAAAAAATTGAAACCGCGCAAATTCTTTATTTGATTGTAAAGAAAATTACAACAGATCAATAATCCAATTACAAAAGAGGAAAGAATTATTGGATCTCTCCTTTGTTTAATGCTGGATTTTTCATGTTGCGGTGGAGAGTGATTCTTATTCTCCGTTGACGAACCGAATCGGAAACTTGATTTTCGGATCTTTTTGCTCTCATTGGAAGTCTACTGGTCAGGTATGAAACCTTAATCAGTGGCTAAAATCTTAA
Source organism: Agave tequilana (assembly GCA_038442645.1). Classification (NCBI taxonomy): domain Eukaryota; kingdom Viridiplantae; phylum Streptophyta; class Magnoliopsida; order Asparagales; family Asparagaceae; genus Agave; species Agave tequilana. The sequence goes on from JAVJIF010017379.1 coordinate 42,335, forward strand.
AGAGATTAGAAACTCCACTTGAACTCAGCAAGTTTATAGAGTTTTCTCCTCCAACACAATTATGTGTTCAGCAGCCTTGTGCTTAGCTTTCAGCCTTCTGTATTTTTTCAGCTTCAAGCGTCAAGTGTGCCTTTTAGGGGATTCTCCTCATTTTCTCCTCATAGCTCCTCCCATTTTGCTCCGAGTTCCCCCCAGGTCCTCCCAGGTCCTCTCTCTAGAGGTCCCCTTAGAGAGGTCTCCTCTTTTTTTTTCAACCCCCCATTTCCTCTAACTATTCATAGCTATTTATAGAGAAAATGGAGTGTAACTGTCCCCTTTAAAACTATCCATTAATGGGGATTAATCTCTTCTTTAAGTGGAGAGAACGTGGGAGTGACTGACCCAGTCATGACTGACAGTTATAGCAGAAACGCGGGTCTCGCGTTGAATACGGACCTCACCTGATGTTGAGACGCGGAGCTCACAGGCTTGCATCTGTGTTAGAACACAGAGCTACTCAGGCTTGCGTCTGTGTTAGAACGCAGAGCTGGCTGAAGTCCGCGTCTGACAAAGGATGTGAGGTCCGCGTCTGGCGATCTCCGTGTCTGACATTGGAACGCGAGGTCTGCGTCTGGCGACCTCCGCGTCTGAGGTTGGAACGCGACCTCCGCGTCTGGCATTGGAACGTGACCTCTGCGTCTAGGAGGTTCATGTTTGAGGTTTTATCTTCAGTAATTTTTTGATAGCCTACACATGTTTACTGAAAGTTCTCCAAAGATATTGCCGACACTAAAATCCGACTCCCACGATGACGTGCCCGATGAGTAATTATGGTATAATGACTCTTCAGACTCAGAGGCTGATGGGATCGGAGTTGACACATAACCCAACCCCCTGTGAGTTCGATGATAATAATCAGGGGTTTTCCCTTTCGGAACGAAAGATCGAAGCAGTGTTCTTCTTCCTTTGCCGAAGTTCAAACCAGGACCATTTGTTATATCATACCCCATGCTCTCCATCATTCTGAGTACATTTGGTTCATAATGAGAGAACTGAGGGGGTTTGTTCTCGCTTTCTGAGTCTTCGTGAGACATCAATTTGGACTTAATTCTTCCGAAAAGAATTAGTTTTTGGCCTCTGAGTCTTTTTGGGACCATGAATACTGATTCTTGGGCATCACCGATATCTTGATATGTTTTGAGGGATGACTTCATTGGTACATGCAATGATGTCAGAGCATCCATTACCGACCAGGGGTCATTCTCGACCTCGGTACTAGTATCTAACGGCACTGAATCAGAAGCAAACACAGAAAAGTAAGCCAAATTTAACTTTTCATTAATATACCACTCCCCTACATCATCGGCGGTGTTATTAACATCGAGCTTATTACTGCTCGTTACAAGTGAATTTAATTCTCACATGCACTCTTCTTCTGTCTTTGGCTCAGTGTCAGCTTCATTACCAGAATCTAGTTTCTCTGACTGTAAATTCTCGTTCGTCTCGAGAGAGTCTTGGTACAGGAGGAAATCTGTGAATACTTCTCTACCACCTTGAATGGATGCCTTTCGGCAATCAACGTTCGGACTTTCCCACTCCCGTCAATGACTTCATGACTTGATGGAGAGTGGAGTGGACGATTGAATTACGATGAACCACGGTCGTCCAAGCAGCAAATTGTACGAAGTGTCAGTGTTGATGACATAGCACGTCACTTCAGATCTCAGGTCCCTGATCTGACATCTGAATTTAATCTTTCCCATTGGGCGCGTACCATTGGCATTGAAATCATAGATGGTAGTTTGGGTGGTACTCAATCGGTAGGTGGGGATCCCTAAGTGCTGCATGACCTAGCGAGGCATGATGCTCAATGCGGATCCTGGATCTCCCTGAATGCGGCTCACTTCAGACGATCCAACGTACCATGTGAAGTATAGGGGCCGATCATGTTTCCCCTTGACCTGCATTTCATCTGACGTGAAGGTGATGCAGGGGCATTTTGAGAGGCATGGAGGCAGTCTTCTTTATCTTTCCCTTGCGGTCTAGCCGAGATCTGGGCCATAAAGACCTCAGCATCAGCTAGAACTTCACTCAGAGCTTCTCTTGTTGACTTTGATAGTCTCAGGAGCTCGTAAAGGGTGATCCTGGTCGGGATATTGGCCAGTTGAGCCAGGACGTCAAAGCGGTAAGGTGATGTGGATTCCTTTGCGTTGTCCTTTGGGAGAGCCTTGAAAAATCAATGCTCTTTCTACTTCTCCACAGGTTATTTCGCGAAGGGCTAGCTTGGCTCTGCAGTAGGTTTAAGAGGGCTTGCCACCATCTCGTCATACTTCTACAAATATGACTGACTCGAACGAGTTTCGACCACGAGCGATTTATTGAGCTCTGCGACAAGGACAATTGTTTCCTCCTCTGAATAGGTTAGTGAGGGAACATCGGTTTCTGCTTCCTGTGAAGAAGCGCACACCACATTGCAGGATGAAGCTTTTGCTTTGCCTATGGACCTTCTGTGATAGCAGTAGTCCACTGTTGGCCCTCCACAAGATCGAGATGACCCACATAATTTCTCCTTGGGAAGTAGAGATAGGTACAAGACCCTTCTCTTGCTGGTGATGCGGGTCTGTATTGATCATCCTTAGTTCCCCTTTCGGGATGTAACTACTCCGGCTGGTACTAGAGGCTGGTTTCCGAACTGAAGAAATGGAAATGACGTCATGTTAGCCGTCACTTTCTTCTACTCTGGATGGAGCTTTAGCACTTCTGCATCAATCAGAGATTGAAGAATATCTTTGAAGACATAATAGCTCTTGGTGGGGTGCCCTACATCCTATGATACAGGCAATATTTGGGACTGTCGGACTTGCCAATTTCCTCAGGACGTCTAGCTTCAGGAAGCTTTAATTTGTTGCTCTTGTTGAGCAATTTAAACAACGAATCGACGTGTTCGTCTTTGAAAGAGTACTGCTTGTTGGCGCGTGGCTAACTTGAAGAACCATCTCCCCTGGCCAGCTGAGGTTTGACGGGGGAGTTTGTTTCTGTGGCCAATGTATCCTTCCTTTTTGATTGAAAAGATATTTCTGGCGCGCGCCTTGTCGACTTTTCAGGTCTGGGCTTATTTTCTTCTGCCCTAATCTTGGCGACAATCTCCTCAGCCTGTTCACCTTGCTGGAGTAACTATTTCTAGGTGCGGCTTTCAACAAGTCTTATCTGGGCTTGGAGTGAAGTTTGCAAATTGTGGCGGCATGTTTCCACCAAGGTGGCCTGGGTTATACCGCTAGGACATCGGAGCGTCATATTCTGAAATCTCTCTACAAATGCTTTTACTGACTCTCCCTTTCGCTGCTTCTTGCTAGGAGAGTGGGCATGGTAATCTCTGAGTCGTCTTCGAAGAAGCGTGTAAGGAAGAGCTTCTCCAAGTCACCCCAGTTTTTGATAGAGCCTTATGGGAGTTTCATGAACCATTCAAAGGCAAGCCCTTTTAGAGTGCCGATGAACAAACGTGCAAGATGGCATCATTATTCACTACATTGCCCTTCTGAGACTTGAAGTAGTAGATGTGTTGGTTCAATGACCCTTTGCCGCTGAAAGCTTGTAGGGTCGGAGCTTTGAATTTGGGAGGGTATGGAACAAGGTTCCACTCGGCCGGATATGACCGGACCACTCCATCTTCTTGAAGACCTTTCCGGTTGGTAAGGACTTTCAGACGCTACTCTAATTGATTCATTCTTTTAGAATGAGTACCCCTATTCTCTGGATTGCCTTCCTCTTTAGATGATGATTTAGACGACCCGGAATTGGATTGCCCCTTCTCCTTGATATGCACGGAAGATGAGCTTTCTCCTTCTTTCTGTTTGCCTTTAGACTTCTTGGAAGAAGTTTTTTCAATTGACTTCCTCTTGTCTTCAAGTAATTGTGCAAGCATTTGCTTCAGGGTATCGATAGATTCTTGTTGGACGTGAATCATATCGAATTGTTCCCTCTGTACCTGGGCTTGCTGTTCTAAGCGCCAGGTGTCTCTTCAGGAGTGTTTGTCATGTACGCAAAGACTTCCTTCTCAATAAAAGAGTTTGAGGCCTGTGATTCTGTGATGGCAGAGTGTGATTCCTTTACTTTAATGCCCTGGGTTAGGGCACTGTAGTCAATCGGGGCTACTGCACCAGTCCGAGTGCGAGTATGCCGGTACACTCCTTCTGGTTCTGTATCAGACTCGTCAGAGCTGACTGCCAGTTGTTTCTCTCTACTTATGCTTGCCATGTTTGCAGTAGTTTCAGGGTATTCTAAGTCAGAGAAGGTTCCCCTTCTGTAAGAACGACGCCTTTTGGCTGATCGGGAGTTTGAGGTTACTCGTCTGAATACCGATTGCTTACATATATGAGGGTTGTAGCAACATTCAGAGAGCATTGCTGTGATGAGCCATTCACAGCAACAAGATGGAGTGGTCTGATTAGCACTCCTTTTCTTTATCAAGTAATCTATTAGATCCGTCGGAGGGGGATCAAAGAGATTAGCCTCGGGTTGTCGAGGACTTTTCAGCTTCTAAGAGCCACTCTTGCGTCGCGAATCTGAAGCGCAAGGTTCAGAAACGCAGAGCTCACGTTGTGTAGAATAAGCGCAACTCTCGCATTTCGGCTTTGAAACGTGGGTCTCGCGCCTTTGCTGAGAAGAGACTGCGGACCTCGCATTGCTGATTGTCATGTCTGGCTAGCAACACTTGAGAAACGCGGACCATCTGAGTCCCGCGTTTGGTTGTAGAGATGTGGGTCTTATGTCTTTGAGGAGAGGCAAGAACCTCGTGCTGCTGAACATCGCGTTTGGGAAGTGAAGTCTCAGAAACGCAAGCCTGTCGGGCTTCGCGTTTTGGTCTCCATACGCGGACTTAGCGCGTCTGACGTAACTCAGAAGAGACGTAGGCTTCAGCCTCACGTTCTGTATCTGCTAGATAGATGGTTGTTCCAGCTTCTTGTATCTGTAGTTGACACACGCGTCATTTCTATCGACGTTCAGAATTCCGGTTATGTCGTACGGGTTGTTAGAACCCCGGTAATCTGGAGCTGAGGAAGAGGACGGGCGTGAACGGGCTGAATATCAGCGACGCTAACCTCGCGGGTCTCGTGGTAGACGTTGACGCAGGCGTTACGTGTGATACGGTTAGCCATGGCACTCTTCTTGCCAGTCGCGTCTGAAGGGATCTTAGAGTGGACTTGAGAGCGGGTCCCCGAGGAGACCTTGCGGTACTATTGCGCCCTAGGGCTCTTAGAGCCGGAAGAGAGGAACTCCTCATACTTTGCCTGGTCGAACTCCACGACAAGTGATTTGACCAATTTTCTCATGTAAGTGACGTCACCTTGCGCCACAACTTGCTTATCGGTAGAGAAAGTAGTCCCCAGCGGAGTCGCCATCTCTTATTTGGTGGGAGAAATTCGTGTAAAATTTTCTTGAATCAATGAAGAATTACAGCGGATCAATACTCCGATTACAAAAGAGGGAGATATTCAAGCTCCAATTTTTCCTTCGTTTAGTGTTGGGTTCTTGATGCGGCGATGGAAAGTGATTCTTATTTTGCGTTGACCAGGTGAATATCACGATCTTTTGGGAAACTTCTCTTTGGACGGTAGACGAAGTAACACAGCTTCTGCCCAACCAAAAATCTCAAAGAGACTGTAGGTAATAACAAACTTGTACGCAGCAAGTTATTAGAAGAGTTGAACTCTCTCTCTTTTTTTGCCTTTCTCAGTTAGGAATTATGATCAAGATCCTCTAAGTCGTCTGACCCTTTTTTCACCAGCATCCCCCCTCTTCAGTAACAGGCTGAACTATTTATAGGAGTTTCAGGGGTAAAATTGTCTCCTAAAAACACTCCATAATGGGGGTTAACTCCCTCATTACGTGGGCAGAAATTGACCCAGTAATGAGGGCAGTTATAACCGAGACGCGGGATTTGAGCCTCACGTTTTCTCGTTGGCTTCGAACCTTGCTGGACGTGAGTTTCAAACTTTACTAGACGCGGACTTCAGGCTCTGTGTCTTGAGGCTGCAGTGATGTTTAGCCGTGGGCTTCAGGTTCTCGCGTCTTGCTACTGTACTGATATGAGGACGTGGGCTTAGTCGCGTCTTGGTTATTACATAGCAGCTGGGACGCGGGTTTCAACCCTCGCGTCTTGGTATTATACTGATGTTGAGGCGCGGGCTCCATGCTCTGCACCTGGCATTATACGTGTGGTTATAATTAGTCCCGCGTCTGAAGTATAGACTCTATTTTCTGATGACCTGTCTTCAATGATTTTTTGACAGTCTACAGCTCACTCCATTAAATTAAACATGTTTCAGGTCAGAATAAGGACAAAAACTTAGTTTAATGCTCAATCGGCTATAGCAGAGGATTGAGACATTTCTTTGTTTCTTTTGAAAGCTTTTGGTGTTTAATACTATGGCATGTAGTATTTATAGAAAGTGTTGAACTTAGGACTCATGTTCAAAACTTATGTATTTTGTTGTGTATGTATACGTATATTCTAAGTGTAGTTAGTTGAATAATTTTTAAGTGCCGATGGTAGAACCAGGGGCTCTTCTAAGCGTAAGTGGTGGATTTTGATGATCGTAAAGGTATGATATATGTAACTTATATTTAAGTAGGCGAGATCAAGCCGAAATCTTATTATTAACTATGTGGATGATTGTACAGATTATATATATATATATATATATATATATATATATATATATATATATATATATATATATATATAGATAGACTTGTATCCTTTCAAAAGGATTTGATCCCGGATCCTTCCCACTCAAATTCAACCCTCCAACATTCGAATACAAGATCCACTCCGTTGAAGTTGATCTATACTATTTCAAGTATCTATAAACCAAAAATCAAGTGTTTTAAATACTTTTTCCCCATCCATCAAGCGACGCAAAATGGACGGCCGAAAGTAGTGAGTTGGTTAGATCTATGTCTTTAGACATACAAATTCTCGATCCGGCCATTTCATTATGATCTAAACATTTAAAAACCCCTATAAACTAATTTTTGTTAGATTTCAAATGTTCTACACCGTTAAACTAACCAACTCACTATTTAGGCCGTCCGTTTTTCCCCTACTTGATGGATGGGCAAAAAGTATTTAAAACACTTGATTTTTGGTTTATAAATACTTGAAATAGTATAGATCAACTTCAACGGAGTGGATCTTGTATTCAAATGTTGGAGGGTTGAATTTGAGTGGGAAGGATTCGGGATCAAATCCTTTTGAAAGGATACAAGTCTATCTCTCTATATATATATATATATATATATATATATATATATATATATATATATATATATATATATATATGATTGTGCGGGAATGATGTTAGGCTGTGTGGGCCAAAATTTGATATATGTTGTATGTAGACAAGCATTAATCAACAGAAGAGATGCTATCAAAATTTCAAGTGATCCTATGATATTAAATTTTAGTAAAGATCATGGTAAAATAGAAGTATGAATTTGAGAATAAGTGGTGGATTAGCATAATCAAATCGGGGACCGTACAATACAAATATATTTGACATTAGATTTTTGGACTCATAGATAGGGTTAAAATCCCTCTAAGGGCTGGGGTCGAGCCTAGGGTAGATATTGGTGTTGTCCAACCCTAAAATAAACGGATCTAAAATTAGGGGTGAGCATCGGTCGGTTCGGTTCGGTTTTTGCTAATTTTTGCAAAACCGAACCGAACCGATTAGACTTAGTAACCGAACCGAACCGAACCGACTAAGTTCGGTTCGGTTTTTTCGGTTTGGCCAATATTTTTTCATGTGAATTAAAAATTTCATATTCTAAAACTTTTATGCTATATTTGGGCTCTTATATCAAAACTCACATAATTATTACTAACTTTTAATGAAAAGAATGAAAAAAAAAGAACTATATTAATATAAATATTATTCTTAATTGTGATGGTGTACTTAACATAACTTTCACATATTCAATATAAAAAAGATGGTAATGCTAGAAGTAATGAGATAAGTTTTCATTAGTTTTTGTTATGAACTATATGATTCACTAAATTGAAATGGGTGGGGTGATATATAGGGTAAGAGATTCGGTTCGGTTCGGTTTTTGAAACACAAAACCGAAACCGAACCGAATTAGAGCGGTTCGGTTCGGTTCGGGTTCGGGTTTCGATTTTTGGTCGGTTATTTCGGTTATAACCGAACTCTGCTCACCCCTATCTAAAATAAGATCGCAACTCTTATCTCATTTTTGACAAGGCTTGGCCTAGTGCCGAGCTTTTGTAACCAGGTCCGAGGCCCCTCAGGTTGGCCCGACCCATTATCATCCATCCTTGAATTGCAGCAAAATGAATATTAAATCGAAGCTAGAATGTTTTACCTCAACTCTCCTCTTAATCTCGTCATTCATTTCATGTCTACCCTCTAAAATCATATCTGATAACTTATTAAATAAGATATTTTATTCTAGAAGTAGATTTTATTATCATTATTTGATACATAGGTCGTAATCAGACTTGAACCTGAAACTCCCCATAATCTGTTCTCACATGGATTTAATTTTTGGATCTAGATATGTTTCTATAATGAGTAAAACTTGATAACTCAATGACTCGACACGTATATATTCGTTTAGCTCTAATTCATCTTTTGCTTCCCAAACATCACATATATATAATACCTTGTCTTATTTAAATGTGTCTAATGTTTCTTGAATTGCAAAACAAAAGATATCAGCAGGAGGAGTTGGTTTCTACATGATTATTAACGGAAGTTGCCATTTGAGAAGAAAATTTTGATTTAGTAACATGAAATCCGAGTGTGTATTCAATAAATTATTAATTTTGAACTCTTATTTAGATTGCATCGGTAAATGAACCTTGCAAATTTATAAAGGACCTCAAAATGATTCAAGGATACCTTTCTTCCCCTGCTAAGCCCTTTTAATAGCTTGAGAATAGTACAATAATAAGGATGTGAACTGGGGATCTTTTGTGATTCAACTCGAATCTGACCCATTGCCACTCCTATCTGGCAACAAGATCGTACTAAAATGTTTTGTTGCTACTTATCAGACTATCTATTGCATTAATTTTAGCTTTTCCAAAAATAAATTTGAGGTATGAGATTTTACAGATGGCTATATCCTTATTGTTGAGATCATTGAGATATCAGTTAATCTTTTGTAGGGGTGTGCATTGGGTCGGTTTTACCTGAACCCGAACCGCACCGACTTGCAAAATGGGTTTTTAAAACCTCTAAAACTTGCCCAAACCCGAACGGGCGGGTTGAAGTAGGGGGGGCAATTCAGACCCGACCCGACCCGACCCAGAGTAAGTGGGTATGGGTTTGAGCTATACGGGTTTGGGTCGTAATCTGGTCGACCCACCAAACCCAATTAAAAAATGGGTCGGGTCGACCCAAACCCACCAGACATGCTAAGACCCGTTTTAAAATACATCATATATGTGTATATTTTTGATTCAGAAAAATTTATTTCGGAATCATTTCTTCGTTTCCTCTCACCGCCGCAGCCCCTCTCTATTCTCCTTCTTCCAAGTTCCAACGAAACTCTAGATCATCCACTGACCAACTCAAGTTGTCGGCCTCTTCAAATCCATCCTCCCTTCTCCTTCCTCTCCAGTCTCCAGTTCCAACTTCAAACAATCCATCGACCCGCCCAAGTCGTCAACGTCTTCCAATGAAACACTAGATCCGGCCGAAGTCGCACTTTCGCAGCTTCGCAGCTTCCCTAAATTTCTCTTCGGCGAGCTATCAGACTCGGCGACTTCACGAATCTGAAATGTGAGTTTCTCTTCCTCCTTTCTTCGAGACATTCGCACGAGCTTCATCAGATTCAAATCCGTTGTCTGGTATCCTGAATAATTTTGGTATCCTGAATGATTTCTTGAGCATAGTGAGCTACGTGTGAATTAGAATCTCTTAATCATTCTTGTCTTCCAAATTTCTTTTGAATTCTGAGAAAGAAACACATCATTTGTTAATCTTCCTTCACAATATTCTGACATGGCAGAAGATGATTTTTTTAGAAGAGTTATCTTGCCCAGCTTAGCATGATAAATTTTGATAGATTGTAGTTTTTGAAAAACACCTAGAGGGGGGGTGAATAGGTGTAAGTGCTAATCTAATAAACTTAATGCAAACTAAGTGCGCTAAATGCGGAAGCTAATGCAAATGTTGCACAAACTTGATACAATACAACAAGTGTAGCCGAATTCCCCTTGCGAGGCTCTGGACTAACTCCTCTTGATTCCCCTTGAAATGGGTTGAGGTGCTATGTGAAGCTCTTGTTGGATGAGTACAAATTAGGCCCACACACACAAGCAATCCAAGCAATATGAAATATGTGCACACACAATCAAGCCAATCATATAAGAACGAATTGCAATATAAAAGATGCAAGGCAACACAAGCAATGTATAAGATATGTATGCAATGAATGAATGATGCTTGCACAAAGTAAAGAGAGTAAGGGTTAGAGAGACAATGGATCAAACGCTAACACAAAGATTTGTTTCGAGGTTCGAGCACCTTGCTCTACATCCCCGCCTACACCACCGTGTAGGATTTCCCAATCCACTATAGGAGTACCAACTCCTCTCTCAACCTTACAAAGCCACCGAGGCTATACAACCACAATCCACCTCTACCGAAGAGGGATACGGCCCGTAGCCAACTACAACAAACACCTCTACCTAAGAGGCTCACAAACCAATCACCCGATCACCTCTACCGAAGAGGGATACAACAAGAATAAGGGTGTACAACTTAGAGGTTTACAACAACAACCTCAAACACTCTCTTTTCTCTTTTTCCACAAAAATAAGATCCTAATAATTTAGGATAGAAGATATGGCTCAAGTGTGGAAACTAAGTGTTTTTGGAAACAAGCAACAAAGAAAAACTACTTGGGAAATCTCTTGTATATGATAGAAATAAAAGATCAAATCAAAATCCCAAAACCTAGTTCTCTTTGATTTTCCAAAAACCCAAAACAATAAAGATTAGAAGTTTAAAGCTCAAAACTACTTTTTAAAACTCTTTTAAACACTTCAGAAAACTGGAATTTTTCCTCTTAAAAATCTTGGCCAAAATCCCCAAAGAGATGGAGTTTATATAGGCCAAACAGAAAACTAGCCGTTAGAGCTGAGCTGGCAGCTCTGACAGGCGTCGGTCGACCGGCCCGGTCGACCGCCAACGGTCAGAAAAGTGACCGTTGGGCACTAGCGGTCGACCGGCCCGGTCGACCGAAACATCCTGAGAGTTGAACTCTCAACTCGGTCGACCGGTCCGGTCGACCGACTACATGTGTAGCCAGCGTGCACGTCTGTGCACATCGGTCGACCGACCCGGTCGACCGGCCACTTGGTGCGGTCGACCGGTCCGGTCGACCGAACTGGCCTGGCAGGCACAGTGCAGATCTGCACAGATACGGGATTTGAAAATAGGTCTTTTCACTCAATAAAAATCCCATAAATTCACAGTAAATCTAAAAAATAGTTTTAATCACAATAAAAACTGTTTTTTCTAAAAATATGTTTTTCTAAAACTTGTTTTATCATTTTACTTTGATAACCAAACTTGTGATAAAAACTTCAAGACATATATCAATCATATCAATTCATTTTTGTGTCTTGCCAATTTTATCAAAAACAAAACCTGTATTTTATCAAACTAGAATTTTTCAAAACATGAATAGGATAGTCAAAATAAGTTTGTTTACCAAGTTAAAGCATGTATGTATAAATAGAAAACATCTACTATACATATAAATCATGAAAACTTGTTTTGATCAAACTATTCATGAAAACCAAATATCAAAACATAAAACGTGTGTGTTTGTGCACTTGAGCATATCAACTATACTAAGCTTTACAAATGGATCTAAAACTCATAATCTAAACTAGGATACCTAAGTCTTCTTGACGATCTTCATCTCCAAGTAGACTCGGTCCAAACTCCGTGATTCTCCAAGTGCAAAGGTATGATCTTTAAGCTTTGGCACCGGAATCATCATGAATAGCTTCTAATCATCTTGTTGAAGCTAATCACCAACTAATATCATGTTAATGATCTGAAACTTAGAAACACAAGAATATTAGTAAACATAACTACATGAGTGTTGATCATCATCAAAACTAGAGTGGAAGGCCATTGGGCCAACAATCTCCCCCTTTTTGATGATGACAAAACTCATGGAGTTATATATGCATGGATTAAAGATAAGCTTCAAGGAAGCTCCCCCTTAACTCATGCATAGGGATAAACAATAAATATATGCAATGAATATTAAACATGAAACATGCATATGCATAAACAATAAATGGTTCTAGATATCAAATGGAATATTCAAAACAAAATAAGCTCTAGATACCAATTACAAAGCAAACTCTATAAATCAATTAAACTTAATATTCTTGAGATTCTTGAGATTAAAACATAATATATGCATAAACATAAGCATGCATATAAAACTTCATAAATCTTTCTCCCCCTTTTTGTCAATCATCAACAAAGGGGTAAACAATCAAAATCATAGATAAAATGAGGGGTAAAAATCTTTCTCCCCCTTTTTGTCAATCAAAACAATGCAAACAATGTTCTCCCCCTTTTTGTCTAAAACAAAAAACAAAATCAATAAGGGGTGACTACAAACATGATATCAATTAAAAATATGTCAATGAAGCATCTTGATACCAATAAACAAGAATCAATATATGTTATATGCTATATACATTCATGAAGAGGAAGACGCTAAGTTAGCTTCCCTACACATATGCATTACATGAAGAAGGGATGACAAGCCCCAATTCACATAACACATATTATGTAATGCATAAGAGGAGATGTGAAGCTCCCCCTACACACGTATATCATATAAAGAAGAGTTGTCAAGCTCCTCAATTTATAATATACTCAACATGAATCTATATGTAAGAGAGATGTTAAGCTCTCCTTGCATATAGGAAATACAAATCAAAACTTTGAATATTTTCTTTAAACAAAATTTTGAAAATACCAATTGTAATTAAACATAACAAACAACATAACAAATTTTGAATGTCTAAACACAAATTTTGATACCAATTGTAAGAATATATTTCATTTTGAAAATATATAAACAAATTTGATGTTGATATCATATGTTCAAAATAACAACTTTTAATCATAAAGAGTGGGAGTACAAATACCAATTGAAATACAAATCAAATTTTCTCCCCCTTTATGAAAAACAAACTAAAGACATGCATAGTCTTGATACCAACAATTTAAAAGTAATCAATTTAAACAAAATTGAAACTCAAGCACTAGCATAAATACAAACATATATATGTATGAAAGATAGATACCAATAGAAATTGATATACTTGGAATTTAAAGCATACATACATACATAATAAACATATGAGTATACAAAAGGTCAAAATGATACCAATTGAAAGAGTTCAATGATACCAATTGACATAACAATAAGTTCAAGTGTATACATCATATTATCTACCACCCAATCATAATTCAAGTTTTAAAGATTTTCAATTTAGGGCATACATGAACATGATCTCCCATCCTACCGCCCTTTGATGGTAGGGGTTTTCAAAGATAGATTTGAAAATGTAGTTTTGTTTGAAAATCACTACCAAAATGAAGAACACCGCAACTAGTTAAATGAAAAACTTGTTAACTAGCACGAAATCCTTCAAGCAAGGAATAAAACAAAATGAAATTCACATGATAATCATCACTCTAACCAATAAAGCATAACTCATGAGAAACAAAACATGAGCAATAGATATGAGTGTACAAATAATATGTGAAGATCATAATCATGAAAAATATTTCATTAAGCTCAATTATTCCTTAAAATATAATTCCATCAAAAACATGAAAAATCATATAAAACTCCTTATTTAATCTTCAAGGCATATGTATGTCTAATACAAGCTAAAATATACATACATATCCAAAACATAAAGAGTCCACAAAATATATGCATTAAGGCACGTGGCTCAAGAGGGATACTCATGTATAGTCAATAGTTTGGATAAGATAGACATATACATGAAGTTAAAATTGAACACATGAAAAACATGAAAATCATGATAAGCTAAATTTTCATCAAGGCAATTTTCATTTCAAGGTATATGTATAAATTGTCAATCACAATAAGTATTCATATATATCCCTAAACACATATGAGTCCATATATATAAATTTGCATGAAAGGCAAATGACTCAAGGGGTATACATGTATATCTTAATGTTTTTGGCAAAATGCACATATACATGAAATGCAAACTCATAAAACAAATTCAAAAATGGGAATACAAGTTTAAAATGTATGAATCATCAAACTAGACTATACTAACACATGTAATGGGTTCAAATAAGCAATCAAGCTCAACATATATAGATTTATTTGTAGCCCACTCTATGTACAAGTATATAACTAGTCTTAATGAAAACAAACATCTAAACATATATTCTAAACATGAAGCATCAAAACAAATATAAAAGTCATCATGATAAAACTAAAACATGATTACTATGTAAATTCACATGTATTAGATTCATGATGTACATTATAGCTTAAACAAAAGTGAGAACACTAAATATGGGTTCATATAAGCATATGTGTCTCAAATACTATACATGTATGTCAAGGATCTAATAAACATGGAATGAACATACTAATCCATAGACATCAAAAACATGCTATAAACATTAAAACATGGAAAGCATGTAAACAATAAATGGGAGTAAAGGATTGTTACCAAAATCGAAGAAGCAACTCTCCTTGTCTCCAAAACATGGTGGTCATCTCCACCAAATCTTCCCTTGAAAGTGATGCATCCAATTGATTTCCTTTAAGTCCGGAACGCATCCACTCCAAGGTGCTATCACTCTCACGTCATGTGAGAGCCCACACCTACATCAAAAATAGGAGGGGTGGTCTTTGGTACCCATACTCTTTGGGTCCATGGGGGTTAGTCCCTTCTCTAACCCAAACAAAGTTCTTTGCTAAATTAGGAGTATGTAATCTATCATAACAAAATTTAGCAAGATGGCCCTTACGACCACAATGTGTACAAGTGTACACATGAGCATACATGGTGTGATGGTGTCCGTGAGGAGCATGTGTATGCCGTGGAGGGTGTGCATGCATAGAAGATGGAACTTGTTCTTTCGAACTAAGGTTTCCAACCGTGAGTGGTTCATGGCACATTGGCTCATAGTGGAGCCCAAACAATCCATTTTCTTCTTTAACAAAT
This sequence comes from Agave tequilana, assembly GCA_038442645.1. Taxonomy (NCBI): domain Eukaryota; kingdom Viridiplantae; phylum Streptophyta; class Magnoliopsida; order Asparagales; family Asparagaceae; genus Agave; species Agave tequilana. Next base: position 57,609 of record JAVJIF010017379.1, read on the forward strand.
TTATATCTGTAATACCCGTTTCCAGAATACGTACTTAGTTGCGTATCCAGCTTTCCGATCGTATTTTTTGATTTACTTCCTGTATTTGACCGATTTCAATTTCAAATGTCATTTTCCAATATATTAGATTTTATATGATTTTCTGGAATTTTCCTGAATTTAATTAAATATTTTCAAAACCGGTGTCGGCCAGTGCCGCTGACCGATTCCAGGATTTTTAACTCACAAACAGTTAGGAATTTCTAGATGGTCCTTTAGGCATTATTCCTTAGAATCATATTTTCAACCTACACTCTTTTTCTGGAGATTTTACGAATTTATGAAAATTCCAACGGAGTCGGCAGGTGACTGATTCCGGGATTTTTAATTTTAAAACTACAAATTATTTCTTCAAACGAATTTCACCATGAGTCTTAAAATCTTATTCTTGATTTTTGATAAAATTTTCGGGTCATTCCGAAATACTTGAATTTTGGACATTTTTTCAATAATTGCAAATTCCACATTTGCCACCTCATTTCCCACTCACTTCCCCACCTAACCCCACTCACTCTCTCTCTCTCCCACAGCCGGCCAAGTGGCCAGGTGAGGGACACCTCACCCCTTCCTTTTTGCAAGGAAACCCCTCCTTTCTACACAAATTCCATCTCCTTTACAAAATCCCCATCTTATATATAGGTTTTCATTTGCAACTTACCTCTTTTTCTTCCTCCACTTCAACTCAAGAGAAGAGAAGCTCTCACAAACCCTCTTCTTCCTCAAACTGAACCCTAGCTCCAAGAACACTTCAAGACCTTTCCCTCCAGCCCAAGCAACTGAATTGAAGCTTGGATCGTGGCTCACTTCGTCGCCAAGGATCTCATAGGTGCCTTTGACGACTACCCGCTTCCCGACTCGTAGAGCTTCGATCTAACGGTTCTAAGTGAGTATTTCACTCACCAAGACTTGAATTAGCCCTAGAACACTTGTATCTACACTTCTTGTACACCTAGGTCACCAAAAACCATGAATTGAACCATCAAACACAACTTCCAGAAATTCTGTTCTGTCACTGTTTTTCCCAGTATTAGTCGACTTACCCTAGGAGCTAGTCGACTAGAACACTTAGCTGAAACTTAGCTTTTCTGGAAAACACAGTATTAGTCGACTTACCCAAATATCAGTCGACTAATCTTGTCTGGACCTAAATCTCAACTCTCTGGAAATCCCTATTAGTCGACTCCTGAATCCTCCTAGTCGACTAATCCTCCCTGGACCAGAAATCCAACTTTCTGTATCAACAGACTTAGTCGACTTAAATATCTGTTAGTCGACTAGAGCTCCCTATTAGTCGACTAACCCTTACCCCTAGTCGACTAATTCTGACTGTGTGTCATAGTTAATTTCTGTTCTGAATTTGGTTCTTATACTTGCTACATGTGTATTATATCTTGCTTGTTCATGCTTCAATACTGGCTCTACATGACCTATTACTGGATGGATGTATCTCTTGTTATCTCATGACTTTTTATTGCATATACTTGTTTCATGACATGTTAAATAGTAAACATCACCACTTATCATGCCATCTCTTAAAACTAAGCATGATACACTTGACTTTTACATAAAAAGCACCAACTTACATATGGGTCGGGGGAAATATGCGGATATCGATACGTGTTCGTGTTTACAGTGGTATTAGGTATATTGTACAATCATATTCCGGTCTAACCTGCGGTACACCAGGGGACCGAGGGGAGTGCTTGCTCCCTATTCCTGAATCAGTCATGACTAAGGGCATACATAAGACCCTCCTGAATAGCCTAGCGGCTGGCTTCCGTCACCAAGCAACGGAACAATCCTGGACCGTTATCCCGGGCATGTACGGGGTCCACTGTAAACATAGTTCGTCGATACCCCGCTGTTTCCAATAACAACCTTGAGTTACTAGGATATGGATCTATGTGCGCTGGGACGCTGGGTCACATAGCTAGATATCACAGTAAAGCAAGTAATAATAATAATAGACCATAGCTATGCATTCATTCCATGCTGACTTCAGCTCTATACGTTTTCCCTACTTGTTGATTTACATTCGTTATACTGTCCCGGTTTTCCTTATTCATGTACCTTAGCCACTTGGCTGTATTTGTTATTGTTATATGTCTTGATCCCTTGGATTTGCACATTCAGATTCCGAGGCTTGGGTCGAAGTGGAGCCATCCACCGAAGATCAGGCTTTCTTTAGTGAGCAGGCAGATTAGCTCCGGTCCTCGTGCCAGACTCTCTCCTTTTGACTCACGAGATCCTCTTTCTACTTGTGAGCTTTTGTATACATATTTGTATATATTTCTTTTGGACTTGGTTATGATGTAATACACATGTATTGTGTAATACTTTATAATATCCTGTGATAACTTTGTATGTGTACTTCTTTGCATATGTATAGATACCACGCTTTGGCGTGTACTCTGTTTCTTGTTGTACTTTTTGCTTAGCGTATATACGTGTGGGGCAATTTCTGGCCTACGTATATACGTCGCAGTGACGTCCCCGTATCAGTGGAATCGGGGCGTTACAGGTTGGTATCAGAGCCTAGGCTCTCACACCTAAAGTACAATCAAGCAGCAAATTTATGATTTGCTGGTGCCAACTACAATGTACAAAGTTATCTATTTCTTCTTGATTCCTTCTTGATTCCATCCCTTGTGTCCTAAACTCCTTCCGTTTTTCCAATTCCAGTTGTCTTTTACCAATCGGTATGGAGAGGAGGACGGGACGTAACAACTCCGGGCAAGCGTCGAATGGACCCACTGGAGACCATGTGGATATTCTGAGAGTCATTCAGACTATGATGGAGAACCAGCAGCAGCAGACGGAGCTCCTCCGGTAGGAAATGGCAGCTCCCAAGGAGCAGAGGCCCGGAAATGTATCGGACTTCAGGAGGCTGCAACCAGCCATCTTCACGGGAGAAGAAAAGCCCTTGGATGCTGAGCAGTGGTTGACAGACACCACTGATTTGCTGAATGCGGCCAGAGTACCGAAGGAGAATCAAGTGGAGGTCGCCAAGATTCAGCTGAAGGACATAGCCAGAACTTGGTGGCTTGCTGAAGAGGCCAGACTGGAGAAGCCTGTCACCTGGGACACATTCTCCAAGAGCTTCTATGCCAGATTCTTCCCAGCTACTGCACAGAAGGACATGGAAGAGCAGTTCATCAGGCTTCAGTAAGGGAGTAGGTCCGTGGACGAGTATGCCGCGGAGTTTCTCAGACTGAGCCGCTTTGCCCCGTACATGGTAAAGGACGAGGAGAAGCGGGCGAGCAGGTTCCAGCAGGGCTTGCAGATGGACATTCAGATGTTCCTAATGCCCCAGCAGCTGAAGACTTATTCTGAGGTTCTTACCATAGCTCGGGAAGTGGAGCGTGGGTTGGAGAAGAAGCAGGAGGATCAGATGAGGAACCAGGCCATGAAGAGGCCGTTTCCACCAATGGGAGAGGAGGTCCATTCAGAGCAGCGAAGGTGCAGATGAGGCAGCAATTCAGACCAACTCCTTACCAGGCGGCCCAACCATCGACCTTCTGCAGTTATTGTCAGAAGCCGGGCCACATTCGTCAGAATTGCCGTAGGGCAAATGGATTGTGTTTGGTGTGTGGATCCAGGGATCATTCTATAGAAGCCTGTCCGCACAGAAGGATAGGGATAGCCGGCCAAGCTGTGCCAGCACTTCAGGGACCGGATGGACAGAGAGCACTTCCAGGGCCACCGGGGCAGAGGAATCAGGGACCAGTGATGAGGAGAGCTCTTCCCCTTCCTCCACAGCATGTTGTTCGCCCAGTCCAGAGGGGAGCTAGGACAGCAGCAGGGCGTGGAAGAGGTCAAGCCTACAACTTGACGGAGGTGGAAGCTGAGACTTCTGAGGAGGTGATAACAGGTAATATCAGAGTGCATTCTCAACCTGTTTTAGCCCTCTTCGATTCCGGTGCTTCGCATTGTTTTATCTCAGATCATTTTGTGGCATTGCATTCTATACCTGTTAAAGTGTCAGACCACAAATGGGAGATTAGTACCGGGAATGGAGTGGTCATGTCTTCTAGGGTTTGTGCTGATTGTCCAGTGGAACTTTGTGATAAGACCTTGGCCATAGATATGCTCGTGCTAGACACCAAAGGGTACGACGTAATCTTAGGCATGACCTGGCTCAGTCAGTACCATGCAGTTATTGACTGTAGGGAGAAGAAGATTATTTTCAGGATCCCCCGTCAACCGGAATTTCAATTTTGTGGTGAGGTGAAGTCTACCAAGAGAAAGACTCGGTTGACTACTTCAGAGGTTCAGAAAGGAGTACCGGTGTGGGATGAATTTCCAGGAGTGTTTGAAGAGATCTCAGGACTGCCACCTAAAAGGGTGATCGAGTTCTCAATTGAGACTGTGCCTGGGACAGCTCCTATATCTAAGGCTCCGTACAGGATGGCACCGACGGAGTTAGAGATTCTGAAGAAGCAGCTACAAGAATACTCAGACAAGGGATTGATTCGGCCAAGTGCTTCACCATGGGGAGCTCCAGTGCTTTTGGCGAACAAGAAGGATGGTGGTAAGAGGCTTTGTATTGATTACAGGGAATTGAACAAGGTTACCATCAAGAACAAGTATCCCTTGCCAAGGATTGATGATTTGTTTGATCAGCTTCATGGAGCCCGGGTATTCTCTAAATTGGATTTGCAGTCGGGGTACCATCAGCTAAGGATGAAGACAGAGGATATCCCGAAGACGGCATTCAGGACCCGTTATGGCCACTATGAATTTCTAGTTATGCCTTTCGGAGTCACCAATGTCCCCTGCAGTTTTCATGGATTTGATGAACCGAGTGTTCTCGCCCTACCTGGATCAGTTCGTGGTTGTCTTCATAGATGACATCTTGATCTATTCCAAGAACAACAAGGAGCATGCAGAACACTTGAGGATTGTGTTGCAGACCCTCCAGCAGGAGCAGCTTCATGCCAAGAGGAGCAAGTGTGACTTCTGGTTGGACAGTATAGCCTTCCTTGGGCACATTGTTTCAGCAGAAGGAATCTCGGTGGATCCCAGCAAAGTCCAAGCAGTGAAGGATTGGCCTATTCCGGAGACGGTGACTGAGATTAAGAGTTTTCTTGGGCTAGCCGGATATTACAGGCGCTTTGTCCAGGATTTCTCTAGGATTGCAGCTCCGTTGACCAAGCTCACCCGGAAAGGAGAGAGGTACATATGGACAGAAGAATGTGCTTTGGCATTTGAGCAGTTGAAGCAGAGACTCATTTCAGCTCCGATCTTGAAGACTCCCTCAGGGAGAGGAGGGATGGTCATATTCAGTGATGCATCAGGGAAAGGCCTGGGGTGTGTGCTTATGCAACATGATCATGTTATAGCATATGCATCTAGGCAACTGAAGCCTCATGAGCGGAACTACCCAACTCATGACTTGGAGCTAGCAGCTGTTATATTTGCTTTGAAGATTTGGAGGCATTATCTTCTGGGAGATAAGGTGTTGATATACACGGATCACAAGAGCCTCAAGTATATTTTCTCACAGAAGGAGTTGAACATGAGGCAGAGGCGGTGGCTGGAGCTGATGGCGGACTATGATATTGACTTGCAATACCATCCAGGCAAGGTCAATACAGTACCTGATGCACTGAGCAGGATGCCAGAGAATAGGGTGCTTGTCCAAATCACTCGGCAGAAGGAGTTGATTCGGACATTATCAGATTGGACTTGATGTTGGTTCGAGGAGCTGAGGAGGCAGGACAGCTCATGGCTTTGCAGATTCAGTCAACATTAATAGATGAGATCAAGGAAGCTCAGAGGGAAGATCCCAGATTGCAGCAGTTCCGAGCTCAGGTAGAGGCTGGATTGAGGACTGATATCAGTATTCATCCGGATGGTGCCTTATATTTTGGTAGCAGACTGTGTGTTCCCCAAGGAGGGGTTCGGCAGAAGATTTTGGCAGAGGCTCACAGTTCAGCATATTCCATACACCCAGGGGGAAACAAGATGTATCAGGACTTGAAGAAGCAGTTTTGGTGGAATGCTATGAAGAGGGAGATAGCCCAGTTTGTTGCCAAGTGCTTGGTTTGTCAACAGATAAAGATTGAGCATCAGAGGACGGCGGGACTTCTACAACCTTTACCGATTCCCGAGTGGAAGTGGGAGCACATTACCATGGATTTTGTTACGGCATTGCCTCGAAGTCCTAAAGGTAATAATGCTGTGTGGATAATCATTGACCGTCTCACCAAGTCAGCTCACTTTATACCATTCAGGGTGGGACAGTCAACAGAGGTCTTGGCAGACAAGTACTTGAAGGAGATAGTTCGTCTGCATGGAGTTCCTGTTAGTATTGTATCAGACCGAGACACCAGATTCAGATCTCATTTCTGGGAGAGTCTCCAAGAAAGTCTAGGGACTCGTCTGAAATTCAGTACATCATATCATCCTCAGACAGACGGACAATCTGAGAGGACTATCCAGATTCTTGAGGATATGTTGAGGGCTGCATGATTGAATTCCAGGGATCATGGGAAGACCATCTTCACTTGGCGGAGTTTTCTTATAATAACAGTTATCAAGCAAGTATCAAAATGGCACCTTTTGAAGCATTGTATGGGAGGAAGTGTAGGTCTCCGATTTGTTGGGATGAAGTCGGTGAGAGGAGACTTTTGGGGCCAGAGATTCTGATTCAGACCACAGAGAAAGTCAGATCATCAGAGATCACCTCAGGGCAGCGCAGAGTCGGCAGAAGAGTTGGGCAGACACACTGAGAAGGCCATTGGAATTCCAGACAGGAGATCATGTATTCCTGAAGATATCACCTACCAAGGGAGTAATCCGGTTTGGTACTCGTGGAAAGCTTAGTCCAAGATATATCGGCCCATTTGAGATTTTGGATCGAGTGGGAGATGTGTCTTATAGATTGGCATTACCGCCATCTTTGGACGGAGTTCACATTGTTTTCCACGTGTCACAGTTGAGGAAGTATGTGAAAGATGATAGCCATATCCTGGATCACTCCGAACTGGAACTACAACCGGATTTATCATATCAAGAGCAGCCGATGGCCATTGTGGATAAAAGTGTCAAGACATTGAAGAACAGGCTATACCATTAGTGTTGGTGTCTTGGAACAGGCATGCCCCTGGAGAGGCCACGTGGGAGCGAGAAGATGTCATCCGTGAGCGTTACCCTCATCTCTTCACAACTTGATTGGTAAGACTCTTCCTTCTTATTCCGATTCTTGTTCTTATCCTTATTCTTATCTACCGTTATCTTCTTTCTTGTCCTTATTTATCTGTTTCCCTTTCACTTTACGAAATTTCGAGGACGAAATTTTTGTAAGGTGGGTAGATTGTAATACCCCGTTTCAGAATACGTACTTAGTTGCGTATCCAGCTTTCCGATCGTATTTTTTCGATTTACTTCCTGTATTTGACCGATTTCAATTTCAAATGTCATTTTCCAATATATTAGATTTTATATGATTTTCTGGAATTTTCCTGAATTTAATTAAATATTTTCAAAACCGGTGTCGGCCAGTGCCGCTGACCGATTCCAGGATTTTTAACTCACAAACAGTTAGGAATTTCTAGATGGTCCTTTAGGCATTATTCCTTAGAATCATATTTTCAACCTACACTCTTTTTCTGGAGATTTTACGAATTTATGAAAATTCCAACGGAGTCGGCAGGTGACTGATTCCGGGATTTTTAATTTTAAAACTACAAATTATTTCTTCAAACGAATTTCACCATGAGTCTTAAAATCTTATTCTTGATTTTTGGTAAAATTTTCGGGTCATTCCGAAATACTTGAATTTTGGACATTTTTTCAATAATTGCAAATTCCACATTTGCCACCTCATTTCCCACTCACTTCCCCACCTAACCCCACTCACTCTCTCTCTCTCCCACAGCCGGCCAAGTGGCCAGGTGAGGGACACCTCACCCCTTCCTTTTGCAAGGAAACCCCTCCTTTCTACACAAATTCCATCTCCTTTACAAAATCCCCATCTTATATATAGGTTTTCATTTGCAACTTACCTTTTTTCTTCCTCCACTTCAACTCAAGAGAAGAGAAGCTCTCACAAACCCTCTTCTTCCTCAAACTGAACCCTAGCTCCAAGAACACTTCAAGACCTTTCCCTCCAGCCCAAGCAACTGAATTGAAGCTTGGATCGTGGCTCACTTCGTCGCCAAGGATCTCATAGGTGCCTTTGACGACTACCCGCTTCCCGGACTCGTAGAGCTTCGATCTAACGGTTCCAAGTGAGTATTTCACTCACCAAGACTTGAATTAGCCCTAGAACACTTGTATCTACACTTCTTGTACACCTAGGTCACCAAAAACCATGAATTGAACCATCAAACACAACTTCCAGAAATTCTGTTCTGTCACTGTTTTTCCCAGTATTAGTCGACTTACCCTAGGAGCTAGTCGACTAGAACACTTAGCTGAAACTTAGCTTTTCTGGAAAACACAGTATTAGTCGACTTACCCCAAATATCAGTCGACTAATCTTGTCTGGACCTAAATCTCAACTCTCTGGAAATCCCTATTAGTCGACTCCTGAATCCTCCTAGTCGACTAATCCTCCCTGGACCAGAAATCCAACTTTCTGTATCAACAGACTTAGTCGACTTAAATATCTGTTAGTCGACTAGAGCTCCCTATTAGTCGACTAACCCTTACCCCTAGTCGACTAATTCTGACTGTGTGTCATAGTTAATTTCTGTTCTGAATTTGGTTCTTATACTTGCTACATGTGTATTATATCTTGCTTGTTCATGCTTCAATACTGGCTCTACATGACCTATTACTGGATGGATGTATCTCTTGTTATCTCATGACTTTTTATTGCATATACTTGTTTCATGACATGTTAAATAGTAAACATCACCACTTATCATGCCATCTCTTAAAACTAAGCATGATACACTTGACTTTTACATAAAAGCACCAACTTACATATGGGTCGGGGGAAATATGCGGATATCGATACGTGTTCGTGTTTACAGTGGTATTAGGTATATTGTACAATCATATTCCGGTCTAACCTGCGGTACACCAGGGGACCGAGGGGAGTGCTTGCTCCTATTCCTGAATCAGTCATGACTAAGGGCATACATAAGACCCTCCTGAATAGCCTAGCGGCTGGCTTCCGTCACCAAGCAACGGAACAATCCTGGACCGTTATCCCGGGCATGTACGGGGTCCACTGTAAACATAGTTCGTCGATACCCCCGCTGTTTCCAATAACAACCTTGAGTTACTAGGATATGGATCTATGTGCGCTGGGACGCTGGGTCACATAGCTAGATATCACAGTAAAGCAAGTAATAATAATAATAGACCATAGCTATGCATTCATTCCATGCTGACTTCAGCTCTATACGTTTTCCCTACTTGTTGATTTACATTCGTTATTACTGTCCCGGTTTTCCTTATTCATGTACCTTAGCCACTTGGCTGTATTTGTTATTGTTATATGTCTTGATCCCTTGGATTTGCACATTCAGATTCCGAGGCTTGGGTCGAAGTGGAGCCATCCACCGAAGATCAGGCTTTCTTTAGTGAGCAGGCAGATTAGCTCCGGTCCTCGTGCCAGACTCTCTCCTTTTGACTCACGAGATCCTCTTTCTACTTGTGAGCTTTTGTATACATATTTGTATATATTTCTTTTGGACTTGGTTATGATGTAATACACATGTATGTGTAATACTTTATAATATCCTGTGATAACTTTGTATGTGTACTTCTTGTGTTGGCATATGTATAGATACCACGCTTTGGCGTGTACTCTGTTTCTTGTTGTACTTTTTGCTTAGCGTATATACGGGTGGGGCAATTTCT